>MU191873.1:5548-32742 GCA_016904865.1 Pissodes strobi
TATTTGCAAATACATGTTTCTCATGTATTTCTAATTATATCTAATTCACAATAGCTTTTTCGATTTTTGTCTCACCTACCATATTTTTGCAGGTAGTTTGTAAGCCAGACACAGAAATAGACTTAAATAGTTAAATTGTGGAGTACAGAATGGACAATCTGAACTTAACTTGAGTACAACCTGTTCCAAAAAAGACAGGAAAACCACGCCCTCAAATTATCGCCCAATTGCCTTGCTTCCAATAATTTCCAAAGTCGTGGAACGTGTACGAGTAGTTAATGGGCAACTACTCAAGTGTCTCGAGACCAGTCACAATAATTAACGATACCCAATACAGCATTCGCAAAGAGAGACCGACAAGAGATATATTGTCCTGTCACTCATCAATATGGCGTAGGGCAATTGAGAACTACGGAGAATCTCGAGCGATTGCGTTGGATGTATCGAAGGTATTTGACAGAGTTTAGCATGACGGATTGCTCAATAAACTGCCATCTTTCGGACTGCCAGTGACTCTGTGTAGCTCGCTTGCCAGTTTCCTTAAGAACCGATCTCTGCACGTTGCCGTTGATGGACACATCTCAAACACATTCACCATTAATGCGGACGTACCTCAGGGCGCAATACGTTTACCAACTCTGTTCCTCATCTATATTAATGACTTGTTGATCCAAACCAATAATTCTGTTTACAGTTTTGCAGATGATAGTACCCTTGTTTGCCAATTTAGATCAGAAAAACCTTTAACACCAATGGAGAGTTACCATTTAATCAAGTTTTGGAGAAACTTCGAACTTGGTGCGACAAGAATTTGGTCCAGTTCAATGAAGGCAAAAACCCAAGCCGCCACGTTTACCAAGAAAGTCAATACGGCGGCCATTCTTTCATCCTCGTCATTCGGACTACTGGGTTTCTCAGTCAACAGCAATATGTCCTGGCATGACCACTTTGATAAAAAATCGCAAAAACAGCCTCGGAGAAGCTTGGTGAGCTATTTCGCAACAAAAAACTGAAAACACCGCAGCAGCAACTGTTGCTCTACAAAGCTCAAATAAGACCGTACTTACAATATTGCTCAAACATCTGGGGTGCCATACCTAAGCACACCCCAAAGCTACTGGGTTTCATACAGAAGAGAGTTGCGCGTCTCGTCGGCAACCCGGAGTTGACTCGAGATCTAGATTGTCTAGAATACCGCAGACATGTGGCCGAGATCTCTCTTTCTAGAGCAAGTGAGTTGAAGAGGCACGAAGGAGCGAGCATTTCCATAATAAAATCCAGCACTCATACGGTAAAATTTCTTCCAAATGCCTTAAAAATCGCTTGACTGTATGGTCCATTAAAATCAGCATTTGTAATTCGGCACAAGTCTCAGATAGTCAATCTTTCATTCTGCGAAATAGTGGAGAAGGGGTATATTTTCCTATTGGAATTTCATATTATTTTGCCTTCTAGCAAGGCCAGCTTCAATAAAAAAGACAGTGCTTGAGAGTGAGTGAGAGATTTTTCGGATTGGAGGCTATAACTTTTTGTATTTTATTGCCCTTTTTCGCATAGTGCTGCTTATTTCTTTGAGATCTAAAGAAGAACTCCTCAGGAATGGAAGCATACATCCCAAATTCCATCAAGTTACCATCAAAAGGAAAGCCCTGGTTCGACAAAATATGCGAGAGAGCTGTAGGAAGGAAACAGCAAGCCTATAAATACTGGCAGCAAAATCAGACCGCTGAAAATCGCAATTATTTTATCGAAGCGAGAAACGAGTGCAAGCGTGTGATCGACGAAACTAAGGACAAACACAATCAAAGGATCAGAAATAAACTTTTGCAATGCCCCAGTGGCTCCAGGAATTTCTGGTCGGTAGCAAAGGCAGTAAGTAACAACTTTACAAAAACGTCTCTCCCACCTTTGACGGACGAACGTGGCATCACGGCGACTACAAGGAAAAAGCAAACATGCTCGCCAGAATGTTTTCATCGCACTCTGCCTTAGACGTGCCCCAAAGCAAGACTCTCCCCACTATACCGAACATCAACACCACCATGGCAGAAATCAAGTTTTCTCATCGTGATATTCGCAAAATCCTTAAAGAACTAGATACGCAAAAGGCATCAGGACCGGACGGAATACCTGCCATCGTGCTAAAGAACTGCACCAACGAACTAACACCTGTTTTTTCCAGGCTTTTTTCTCTTTCTTACAGAAAAGGGATTTACCCATCCTCTTGGAAAGTCGCTCGAGTGCAACCTGTTCCAAAAAAAGGCAAGAAAACCACGCCCTCAAACTATCGCCCGATTGCCTTGCTTCCAATAATCTCCAAAGTAATGGAACGTGTAGTCAACCAGCAACTACTCAAATACCTCGAGAGCAACAGAATAATCAGCGATAATCAATACGGCTTTCGCAAAGAGAGATCGACAGGAGATATATTGGCCTAAGTCACTCATATATGGAGTAGGGCAATTGAAAACTACGGAGAGTCTCGAGCGATTGCGTTGGATATTTCAAAGGCATTCGACAGAGTTTGGCATGACGGACTGCTCAACAAACTGCCGTCCTTGGGACTGCCCGCCTCTCTCTGCAGCTGGCTGGCCAGTTTCCTTAAGAACCGATCCCTACACGTTGCAGTCGATGGACACATCTCGGACACATTCACCATCAACGCGGGCGTGCCTCAGGGCGCAATACTTTCACCAACTCTGTTCCTCATCTATATTAATGACCTGCTGATCGAAACGAATAATCCTGTTTACAGTTTTGCAGATGACAGTACCCTTGTCTCCCACTTTAGATCAGAAAAACCCTTACCAGCGACTGAGACTCATCGCCGCAGACAGGAGCAGATTACAGCAATTAATCAAGACCTGGAGAAAGTTCAAACTTGGGGCGACCGAAATTTGGTCCAGTTCAATGCAGCAAAGACCCAAGCAGCAACGTTTACTAAGAGGGCCAATACAGCGGGCCCTGACATCATTATGGCAGGATCGACCATTCCTTCATCCTCGTCAATCGGGCTGCTGGGTGTCTCGGTCAACAGCAATATGTCATGGCATGACCATGTTGCTAACATCGCAAAATCAGCCTCCCAGAAGCTAGGTGCGCTATTTCGCAACAAAAAACTCTATACACCGCAGCAGTTGCTCTTGCTGTACAAAGCGCAAATAAGACCGTGCTTAGAATATTGCTCACATATCTCGGGTGCCGCACCAAAGCATACCCTAAAGCTGCTGGATTCCATTCAGAAGAGGGCTGTGCGTCTCGTCGGCGATCCGGAGTTGACCCGGAATCTGGATAGTCTGGAACATCGCAGACATGTGGCCGAGATGTCTCTGTTTTACAGATACTTTCACGGCAGATGTTCCCAGGATTTGGCCCGCATAATCCCGCCCCTGGCAACTCCTGTCACGCAGTCCCGACAGACGGCAGGAGCGCACCAGTTCGTCGTACAACTGGAAACACCTAGAACATCGCATTACCAGAACTCCTTTGTCTGGCGCACTGCATCACTGTGGAACTCACTTCCAGGACATCTGTTTCCCACTAATTACAACCTACAAATATTCAAGAACCGTGTCAATTTCGCACACACACCGCTCGTCGAGCGCCATAGGATCTACCTTCACTGCCATAAAAAAAAACTGTATAGCATACGGTGGCATTTATAAATTCTTATTTCCGCGCAACTCTTCTGTTTTTCTTCTTTTAGGCCTTTCGCTTCAAAGGACCTGGGGTGCCGTGATGGTAAATAAACCTTCAAACCATAATTAGATTTTAATCGGAAAACTTCCACTTTTCCAAGCTCTTCGGACCATCTACACTTGATTTCCGGCTCTAAGCCCAAAATATCATGCTTAATTTTGTCCCCACGCACTGGCAGAGGAGTCCTCCAACTCAAACAGGTAATTTTCAATAAATTCTTGCTTTTCGTTGAAGTTTTTTAAATCTTGTGTTGCATAATAGAATATAACGCCATTCTTGTTATAATTCTAATATTTAAAGGCCCTGAAACAAATCACAAACTTTTGGGACAAAAACTGTCACATAATCGTTTCAGTTACATTCAGTTTTAAAGAGGGTGATCTTAGAACAACTCAAATTGCAAGTATTTTAAAGAATAAGTCATAAGATTTCTATTAATTAATCTTTTTTCAATGCTGGAAAGCTTTGGATGTATACTTAACGAACTCAAACTTTGAAAAATCGCAAAAACAATAAAACGCAACTTTTCCAAGAGAGTCATTTTCATTATATATCAACTGCCACATCAAAAAATTTGAAAAATGAGGACATCAGAACACCACCACTTATGGTTTGCATTTCAAACTAGGTGAAAAAATATTTACAACAAATGAAAATAAAATATGTGCGTATATAAATCACTCTGAAAAGTATAACCGCCAAAGCTCGTGTGGTTCAACTTTGCAGCTTTTTGCGGTAGGTTATGTCCTACAAGGCATACCCAGTCGGATTTGGTAAGTTAATTTATTGAAAACATAGCTATGAACCCTGTTATACAATATGTATATAGGTAGTTTATTGTATGATATCAATCGATGAAATGCGCAAATTGTATTGGGCTGGAACAGTTAAAAAAATTTTTTTTTTAAATAAGAGCCATGGGCAAATAAAGTTGCATTATAGGCTTTTTCAGGAAATAATGTAATATATTCTATATTTTCTGTATAAAATAATTTTGAAAAATTAATTCAATGTAATTTTGTTTAACTCTTCCAGTCTATTACGCAACGCACAAACCAACTTTCCGCAAATGCCACGGTAAAGGATTTTCCTTTGTAAAATACATAGCGTAGGAACGTCGGATTTCCTCTGCGGCACGTTTATTGCTGCCCAGACGCTTTACGGACTTTAGCTCCCAGGAATAACATCGCCGGTATTCAGACAAGTAAGATTTTGAGCTAATTTCCCGTAACTAGTTATGAAGACTAAATGCTGCCCATATCTTATCAATAGTGTCCAGTTTTACTTCAATTGGTCGTGCAAATATTCGGAATCGCCATACAAATATGCCAATGGCGTTCTCCACAACGGACACGTGAAATACTATAATTAAATATAAGTTCTAAGTTATTTAGTTCACTTTTGCTACATGGTTTCAATAAGTTAGTTCTTGCTTTCCAGGCCATATTCAGTGCACTGTCTCGGAATATTGGGCTATCACTAACTCCAACACTGAAAGCAATATTCAGCATCGTGCGAAGGGTATAATGCTGTAGGTTCCCTTGTAATTAAAATATGTCGAACCTGACTCCGGTGGTCGCTTAATTGTAGTATTTTCAAATTTTGGCATAAACAAATGCTACAGCTTTGCTTAGTTTATATTTATTTTTATTTATAAATACAATTTAGTTTGGCTTATTCCAATATAAGTACAGTGTATAAAGTACATTACCTTGTTTTACCTTGAAAGCTATTGAATACACTTTTTAAATTTATATTTATGTTTCAGTGTGGTACTAGATACTTATGATATGATAAAACATAAGGTCTGATTCTTGTCCCTTTCTGAATAGTAGGTGCTGGACTAGGTTTCGGAAACCGCTTTTAAAGTTTCTGGTTGTGCAATCCAATTTGCTAGGCTATTGTCTTGATGGATTTTAATACTTGAGCTCTCCTTTTATTACTCGGGAAAATGCTCACAAGCTTTTCTTTGATCTAAGAGTTAATAAAAACTTAATAATTTGTTCGACACAAATGTAGCCTTGAGTTTGTTTATTATTTCAAATCACTCGCTTGCAATACCTACCTCAAACAATTTGGAGATCATAAGAGTCATCTAATGTATATTATAATGCATTTATATAATTGTGTTTCGGTATATTATTTTCTTTTGTTTTATTCATCTTTCGAAGAGATTTCTTGTTTTCATATCTTAAGTGTCATTCACCTATGAGTTTGACAGTTAGGCAGGCACACCATATGATATTGACAGTTAGGTTAGACAGGTTCAAGAATCGACGTTCCCAAGTAATGGTTCCTCCCTGCAGATTTTTAAGGCGTATTTATTTGCTGCTTGGCGAATATGGTTTAGATCAGAAGTTCGATTTACCCAGCTGTGACGTCAGATGGTTTTTCATGCGCTTGGACTCGCTAGTTCAACTAAGTTAAGTTGGCAACTATGTTTCGGAGGACGGTGCTGACATTCGTTCCGTGAGAGATCGGGATTTCCCTTTTTACGCCGTGCCGTCTTGGCGACGCGACGAGTCGAGACTGTCGAGAGGTCCGCATGATTTGTGGAGCCTTTTCGAGGTGCCTCATCCTCATGGACTGGTTCAAATAATTAGGGTCAATATTTTATGATATTTTTGTTACGTTTACGTATTTTGACTCTACCCAGTGCCATGGAGGGTATAAAGTACATTACATTGTTCAGATTAAGTATAGTTTTTATCGAGACATCTTTGGTCATCAAATTTGTAGAACCGCTTCCATGTCTCGATGCATTGATTCCTTTTGAAAGCTCTGCTTAATTTAATTTGGTGAAGTGCTGTGAAAATTTTTTAGAAATAAAAACAAAAACAAGATAACTATTGTTTTTGGCTCAGTTTAGAGTATGCTTCCAATTATCTTTTATAGTATTTAGCTACTGGAAGTACTAGTACTCTTGCGTACTACCGTGTTAAGATGACATACTCAATTTAACAAATTTTGCTATTTTTTTGGTGCCTTTGGTGAAAACATTCTTGTTGAGCTACGAGAATCATACCTCCATGTGGTAAGGCATAAAATTTTCATGCAGTCTTCCGTGGAATTAATTCTATTTCCCAACATTTCTAGAAGAATCTATGTATTGCTGTATGTGTTGCTCTCATGTTGCCGATCCTTGGAATTGACGATTATTGATTTTGGAGAAGTCTCTAGAATGGACACTATAGGTTTTGGTCGACTGGCTATTACCAGGCAATAGGCCCTATAGATAGTTCTATAGGTAAGATGAAAAGCTAGTTAGGTTATGAGTAATCTTTTCAATGTTAGATATTGATTTTTTGCTAAGACAAACAATTGTTTTTGGTCCTCTCCACGGGTACTACTCTGGCACGCGTATATCGCTTTGTCTTAATTGCGATATCTATTTTTGCGTGTTTTAAGTAAGAACTACTACTTGCGTGTTTTGGGTTAAAACCACCACTTGCGTATTATGCCCTTGTTACTTATCATCGGCTGGACGTTGGGTACCAATGTTTGGAAAGCTCAGGTTATGATTTGAAGTGCTTTGGAGATGCATGCCGTATATATACTAACACTGGTATAAATTTGGAAAATAATTAAAAATTAGAAATACCTACTTCATGATTTGTAAGTAATATCATTTACCTATTTGTAAAGCTGTCTTTGGCAAATTTAGATTTTCTATAGATTGAGTGATTATAGACATGTCTTATTTTATATCCTTGCGGCAGAATAAAATTCATGAATTTTAAACCCTGTGCGCTATTTACCATCATTCTAGTAACCTATTAATCGGTACGCAGGATATTTGCCTAACAGTTTGTATCTTACGATTGCCAATAATAATATAATAATCAATATTATGTAAGCTTTTTTTCTATTGCTATATTGTTTATACATGTGATGGTAATTTTACTGGATAATGTTTTTTATATCAAGGGATCTCATCATTAGTAGGGAAGGAATAAAGTATTTATTTTAGGGAAATATTATGCCTTATTGAAAAGCTCCTCCAAAAATTACTTTTCAGGATTTAATAACATTGTAGACTTTTCCTACTTGAGTCACAGTTAACCAGGTGGCGCCTAATACCTTTATTAAAGTGTACCGAGGATCCACGAACCTAGCTCTCCACTGTATTACTGATGGCTGCCGTTTGCATCTATTGGCAAGTTTACTAAATGGGTTTAGGAAAAGTTGCCATATAATAAGGACGTGTTTTCCGTCAATTGTACCACAACATCTAGGAAAATGCCAACGTTTGAAGAATGCCCACTCGATGGGTGTCCATTCATAGGCGGTTGTAGGTACCTGAAAGACAAAACGGACAATTATTAGTCCCTTTAAATTTGGAAAATGCAAAAAAATGTTTTCAACGGCTATGAGACCTATAAAAAATTAAATATTTGGGTTGGCTGAATATGACTTACACATCCCATGCTTCTGGAAAAAGGTGGGTTTTGAGAAATATATCTACAGTGTGCCCAAAAAAGTATGCAACATATTGGAAACTTCTTTATTATTGGTTTCTCAGAAAATTTTATTCATGATAAAAGATGGTGCTTGCTCTAAAACAATAAATTAATATTTCAAAATTTACGCACTGCTTTTAGTGCGGGAGCGAATGTCATTTTTCCGAAATCGCGTCGAGAGTAAAGTACCTTAACTTATAAAGATACAGAAAAAGTTCTTCCAAATTAAAAAAATAATCTAAATATGAAATTTGAGTTAAGTACATCAACTTTTAATTTTTCTTTTTTTTTCGATTTTTTCTTAAACGTTACGCCACTGGTGAATTTTTTGTTCTTTTGTTATTAGTATATTTGCCTAGTAACTTAAAAATTTATTTTAGAGAGAAATTAGTTACATAGTTGCATAATGTTGCAGTTTTTCCAGAGATAATAGTCAATTTAGGTATCAGTGTGTTATAAACACATTTAAACCCATTTGGTTCAAAAAAATTTCCAATCAAACTCATGAATAGACCCAACTATTCTCATTTCATGTAAAACAACTAATAATTTATTTCTCTTTTGCACCCGATGAATAAAATATGCCCAAGTATTCTAAAAAGCCATATAAAATAATATTTGGTCTTGAAGAGTAGGCCGTGCATTTGTAATAAAACAAATAAATAGCAATAATTTTACTTCACTCTGACATATGAAATTAATTATTCCAATTGTATTTTGTAATTATTGTGGACAATAATTATTTTGGACCAAAACTGTTTAAATGAGTTAGCAACACACTGATACCTAAACTGACTTTTATCTCTGGAAAAACTGAAACATTAGGCAACTATGTAACTAATTTCTATCTAAATGAATTTTGAAGTTGCTTGGCAAGTATACTAATAACAAAAACTTGACAAGTATACTAATTACAAAACATTCACCAGTAGCGTAACGTTTAAGAAAAAAATGGAAAAAAAATAAAAAGTTGATGTACTTAACTCAAATTTCATATTTAGATTATTTTTTTATTTTGGAAAAACTTTTCCTTATAAGATTTTGCTCTATCTTTATAAGTTAAGGTACTTTATCCTTGACGCGATTCCGGAAAGTGACATTTGCTCCCGCACTAAAAGCCGTACTTAAAATATGAAACACTCGTTTATTGTTTTAGGGCAAGCTCCAACTTTTATCAAGAATAAAGTTTTCTGAGAAACCAATAATAAAGAAGTTTCCAATATGTTGCATACTTTTTTGGACACAATGTATATGTATATTTATAAGTAGGTATATATTAATTTTAGCGTTTTATCGCTTTTTTTCTGTTTTGAGTAAAAACTATGCATGTTTAGACAACACAAATATTTAAATTTTGACAGGTCTGATAGCTGTAGGAAGTTTTTCTATAAAACAGTGATTTTTCGACCAATTTATATAAACAACTTTATTGTTAATATTTGTTAGCGGTCAGTATGTTAATAAAAAATTTGTATGGGAAAGCATTGTGTCAGTTTAATTGGCAGCGATTTTTCTTTTAGGATT
This sequence comes from Pissodes strobi, assembly GCA_016904865.1. Classification (NCBI taxonomy): domain Eukaryota; kingdom Metazoa; phylum Arthropoda; class Insecta; order Coleoptera; family Curculionidae; genus Pissodes; species Pissodes strobi. Next base: position 15,232 of record MU191873.1, read on the forward strand.
TATTCTCTATACATCAGGACAGCGAAACTAATGAAATGATGTTGAAGATACAGGAGAAGCTAATAGCGAACCCTCAAGTGGAAGAAGGAACAGTGGGGATATGTGACGACAGAATCTCAAGAAACAGCGAGCTCGTTTCGAGAGTTTACTGCAGCGTCGGACATATTTTGGAAGATCTACCAAACTTCGAAATAGCCGAGAAATGGAACCACCATCGACTAATGCGACGAAACTGTGACGAAACAGCATAAACAGCAAGCATCATCACCAGTGAAAGATGCCATTACACACTTAAGCAGAACTGCTCAGCGTTTAGGTGAAGACACTATGGTAAATATGTTGAATCCGAGTTCTGCCAGCTACCCACCCGTCAAGCTATTCCACAGGACATACAAAGTTGCATCATGGCTGCCATGCTTGTCATCTAATGAGCCGTCATTTCCTACCTAAAATTCAGCACAACTTTTTGAGACTGTTACTTCCCCTTCATCTGTAATTTCCACAAATCCATCTAATACTTTTGATATGAATGATGAGTGTGATATTGTAAACACAGCAATTCTTCGTGGTTTTGGAACAGAAGAATATCAGTAACTTATTAACGTGATGCAATTTGCCTTTAATAAATGCACTAGATACTCATTTTTACTCACCTTGATAAATGGCGTCAGATCGCTACTAACACTTCAAGTACAAATAATGAAATTGTGCATCCAGGCACTCGAAACAGATATACTGGAGACTGAAATGAATCGCCAGTGGCCAAATAAAGAAGCGTTATTTCTAATTTTGTGGCACTTGGGATCGCCATCCTCATTTTGGTGTCTCGCTTCTTTATCCGTTTGTCTACCACTTGTAACAATGCATCAAATTGGACCCATCCATCCTTGAAATATTCCAATAGCCTTGAGGATCTTCATCTTTCAATTCTTTCAAGAAAATATAGGCTGCACCATATTGTTTCGCTTACTTTTTTACCCATATCTTTCTGAGTTTCCTTTTTTTTTCTGCTTTTCAATTCTCGCCGTACTGCAAGAGCAACAACTATGATGCCGCTCGAACTACTTCTTTCGACATTTCTGCGCCTACTACTACTACCACATAATTTGTTAATCTATGGAGGTTAATATTTCATGGCCTACTACCAACAGCGATTTTACCAGAGAACTGCTATTAGGGTACGTCCATAGTGCACCGCTTCTCGCTTCTCGTTTCATCGCGGCAGACTAGCGATAAAAAATATATATAAAGTAATGGTAGCGCGTGGCCATAGTGCGCCTGTAACCTGCTTACAGCTTTTACCGGAATGAATTTTTATTTCTTTTTCTCGCATACCGCTTAACCCGCTCGGTGTTTGATATCATTTGATGGGCAATACGCAGGATTGTTCTAGTTTGTTGCTCTGTCATTTAAGCAAATACTAAATATTTATAAACATTGATTACAAAGCTAAGATCCGTAGGATGGAAATTGATAAAGCTATTTTAATTTCGAAAGTGCTTTTAAAAAATGATATGGGACAAACGATTGAAGTATGGTCACAGATAACCCAAAACAGATGTGTAAGCGGCAATTTAAATGTGTGAAAGAAGCTTCGCAGCGAATGACTCATGGTCGTAGATGGCTTGAACAGGTTTTGGCTATCTACAGTTTAGTGCGGGCCCGTATGGAAAAAGCGTTCTAAGTCGCAACAAAACTACAAGCGGAATAGTACGGAGTCATATTCAATCTTATTTTTTAAAATAAATTATAAAATTAGTTTAAATGTGCTAGTGACATGCCTGGTTATACGTGCCTGTATTCCGTTGTTCAAACAGAAGCACTGGCGATAAATTTTTTTTCAGGTGCCCTAAACACCGAGAAAGGTATGTCTTGTGATTTTTACATGTCAAAGCAAGTTATTTATATATTTTTCTGCCCTGAAAATAGACAAAAACACACTAACAACTGCTCTTGAAAACTGGACATTTCAAACATCGTGTGAAAAGTATACTTTGCAAACGGCGTGTGCAAAGTATACTCTTCACACGCTTATTCGGGTAATTACATTAAAGGGCTTCGTCTCCGTTTTAGAGCTTCGCCCTCAGAGGTGCCATTCCCAGATCTCTAAAAAAGGGGGTCCAATTTTAGGCCCCCCCCCCCCCAGGAGCCCCCCTTTTTGTAGAACTGTAGAAAAAGGGACTCTCATACCAGTGGCCCCCTTTTAAGGCTTGGGGCCCAATTTTAGGGCTTCGCCCCGGAGGCTCCATTCCTAAATCTGTAAAAAATGGCTCCCGTACTATAGGTCCCATTCTAGGGTTTCGCCCCCCCTAGGGCCTCATTTTAGGGCTTCGCCCCAGGGGGACCTTTTTCCAAATATGTCAAATATGAGGCTCCATCACCGGGGGCCACATTCAAAAGCTTCGCCCCCCGAGGGCCCCATTTAAAATCTGTGGAAAATGGGCCCCGTACCAGGGGCCCCATTTCAGGGCTATGGGCCTCAAGGAGCCCCAATTTAGGGCTTCACCCCCGTATGCTCTCTTTTCCGAATATGTAAAAAATGGGTCCCCCGAGGGAATGGCGCCTTTTTCCAAAGTTATGAAAAGAATAACTCCAAAAATTAAGGGCGAAACCCTAGAATGAGGGACGAAACCCTAAAACGGCGCCCCGGGTAGGGTGTTGTCCCAGCCCTGGCATCTCAATACCTACTCATCAACTAGTTACACAAATTGCTGTAGAAGTGTTTATATGATCTTTCTAAACTATAAATTTTAATTTAAAGACAAGGTGCTTTGTATTATAATAAATATTATAATATATAATATCAATATTATTTGCAGTCGTAGGAAAAGTATAGTATGGAACGCGTGTGAAAATCACTTTTGACACGAGTGTGAAGATTGATGGCACGAGCCGCAGGCGAGTGACATAATCAACACTTGTTGCACAATATACTAATTCTACCATACTCCCAGTCGGGCACCTTGTATATAGCAGTCGTAGAAAAATAGTGTGCTACACGTGCTGAAAAGACTTTTCACACTCATGAGACTTTTTAACTGTCTCATTGGTGTGAAAAGTCTTATTTTCAGCACTTGTTGCACAATATACCATAATGATACTCACATATACATAAATAAAATTGGTTATTGGTGCCAGTCTTTTGCTAATTGCCAGTCGCAGGTTTAAAACTACTTTGTGCGGGCAATTCAACTCCGCTGATAGACGCGTCATAAAACGAGATTCGATATTTCATGCGCTTTCGGATCTGTAGTTGGGTTATCTGGGGTAGGGTATTCACCAACTTCTGGGCGAGACCTATTAATTTCATGAACGTGAGTTGTTCTTTCTTGTTTTAATTTATTAGAAACATTATCGCTGGCTAATAAAATTCATAACAGGTCCTCACGAGATAGCTCCAAGATGCCAACTGAGACGAAGCGACTGAAGCGAGACACTCACGCAAGCGGTGCTATATGACCATCATCTGCTACAATCGCGCAGGTTGACCAAGCGGGTAGAGTAAAAGCCGGCTAGCGAGAAGCGAGAAGCGGTGCACTATGTTCGTACCCTTACACACGACGACTTTGCTCATAGATGCTAAAATCTCCAGCGAGCAGCGACTAAAGTAGCAAACTCGGCTACTTTAATGAGAGTAGCAACGCGAACGGTGAGTTTTATATTACACTAAGCGAGTTTAGTAGCGGGTACGAAATTCGCCAGCGCAGCGACTAGCTAGTAAATTCCTCAATGTAATTGACCCCTTACACGATTAACTGTAAGAACCTTAGGCTTGTGCAAGAAGAGGGGATATTATTTCACGCTATTCAGATAGGGGATACCAGGGTTGGTTGTTACACGGGGCAGGTTGTTATTTTCAATTTTAGCGCGTAAATTGGATGGCATCCTTCGACGGAGTTTGTTCAGTGTTATGCGACTGTCAGGTAATATTTTATATTTTTCATAGACAATAGTATATTATTTTATATGGAGGAAAAGTGATACTTTTCATGGCGCGCTCGTGTTTAACAGCCGAACGGAGTGAGGCTGGTAATAGAGAGCAAGCCATAAAAAGTAACTTTTCCTCCAAATAAAATATGCTATTTTTTCTTCAAATGTCGACAAATTAATGCAAAAACATCTCTTTTTAATAGTAATAATATCTAATTATTATTAAAGATAAATGGGTTCGCAAGGCGGCTTAGACCACGGTCGTAGGTGGCCTTGCTTATGGTGAGTCCTCATGTGCGTAACTTTACGCCAGCGTAACGGCGTTCTGCGTTCTGGTTGGCTATAACAGGGCACGTGATATACGCGGCGCCATGTTCGTTGCGCTGTCAAAATTACGCCGGAGATACGCGAAAAGTTGGATTTTGTTCAACTTTTTGGCGTAAAAGCTGTCAACGGGCTCATCGGCTGTCATCTGTCATGTCATATTCGTATTATTCGCCACTTTCGTGATTCCTTTGTTGAATTTGATCTGATTTTTTTGCATTTGGTTTGATACGGCATTAGTGTTTTAAGTTAATTAATTTGTACGTTTTTCTTGCTCTCTCACCAATAAGCATAGAAATAGGAGTCCTATTTCTATGCCAATAAGGAACTATGGACGGGGTAAATATTTATTAATATAACCAAAGATACAGTGGATCTTTGATATAAGCTGTGTTTTAAAAGATTTGTAATGCCAAGTATGTAGTAGTAGATTTAAATTACGTTTATTAAATTTTTCTTCTTTTTTAGTTTTACAAATGTGGATACTGTGGATTTTTATTAAGTTCCCAGTGTGAGAATCTTTTGGACCATGTTTGTTTAAGAGATATATATATTGAAGGGGCCCACAATTTAGTTGAAGACCACAAAAAGGTTTTAACAATTGGTAAAGAAAACTAATATTTAGCTGTATTTTTCATATGGGTTATTATTATTTTTTTAATTTCAGTTCATAAAACTACCAATGAAACAATTGGTGCCCAGAAGATTAATTTACCATGCCTGTCATTTGAGGAACAACTAATCAAATATGTGCAGGAACGACCTGCCCTCTACAATCTTGCGCTGCTACTTTCAGAGCGGACAACAGCAAAAAAACTTGCTCTGTGGGGGGAAATTTTTAATTTATTTGGGGGACAAATTAGTTTGGAGGATATCCAGAAAAAGTGGAAATACTTAAGGGATTGTTTCATGAGAGCCAAGAAAAAAGTTAATATATATAAGCCTAGCGGTTCAGAAGCTGCAGCTTTACCAGACCCTGGATTCAGGCATTATGAGTTAATGAAGTTCATTGATGATCGTGCCACCCTACCAACGTAAGTAATTAGAAATAGTTTGAATTTTAACTTTATATTCACGAAGGACTATTTCTTGGGTAATGACCAAGGAGAATACATAAACTTATTGTAACACTAAATATTATAATGTTGTATCATTAATATGAAGTAAAATGACACACTTTTATTTGCAGGACAGTATGTTCAGTTGACAGAGCACCGAGTCCGAGCCCATCAACTTCACAAGTCTCGACTCGCTTAACATGTCCAACAGATGAGCTATTGAGTCCAACAGTAAAACGTAAGCTTATAAATTTTACATCTTGTGCTCTTTCTGAGTAGGCATAACTACAGCCACTCTATTTTTATTTTGGAAGGAGAATAGTATTTTTAAATGTTTGCTTATAAATTGAAATCCATGATATTGACAGTTTGTCATAATTTCAAAACTTCTTTTGCTACACAGGAAAGAAAACTGAAGGAAGAAAAGAGATAGAAAAGGGAATTTTAGATGCCCTATCAACTCCACAACAATTAGATGGAGTAGATGGATTTTTACTGCGGCTTGGCGAGAGCTTAAGAAAGCTGCCTTATAGGGAAAGGAGCTTACTAGAATTAAAAATTATGCAGCTTGTCTTTGACACCGAAAGCAAATTAAATATAGTTTAAATTTAGTTATTTTCTTATAAATTTTGAGTTATTTTCTTTTTTTATATAAGATTAATGTACCTAGTTATTTATAATAAATTTATTTTTTTGAAAGTTTCTTTTTTTTGTATGTACTGCCATACCAAAAATTCTGCTCTGTAATTTTTGATTAATGTGCCATGGAACCTGGAAAAGGTTGATAATATTAAATATTTAGGGCTCGTCCTTGATGAAAGCTTAAGCTGGAATGCCCAGGTTGACCATATAACAAATAAAATTATACCATTAACTGGTACCTTACATAAATACAAATATTTTTTGATAATAAGTGCCAAATACTATATCTATAACTCGTATTTTCTTTGTTCTAATTGTAATATGGGGGTCATGTGGCGTTACAGTTTTAGATAGGATTAAAATACTATAGAACAGGGTTTTGAGGATACTGTTCAACTTGGATTGGTTCGCTCATAGTGACATAATATATTCCACCGTAAAATTACATCAAATTAATATCCTAAAAATTGGACAATTTACGTTTAAAGTAACAATAAGTTAAAGAGTAATTCTACTATAACATATACGTCAGATTCACACACATGAAATAAGAAGCTTATTGAATAATAATATTTATCTAGGAAACGTTAGAACCAGCATTGTATTAAAAAAAAATTCTGAGGCTACAAAAACAGCAGTAAAAGATGTAAGATCCTACTTAAAATTTATTAAACTTATAAAATCGCATTTTGAACACTATCCTTAGATTCACATTGTAGCCTTTTGTTGTGAAAAATTACATGATTATTCATCATTATCCTACCATGCTGTTGATTATCGCTGTCCTCCGATACCAAGGCTTTAAGAAATGCTTAGGAGATATACCTGCATTCGAGTATTGTGTAGCGAAAGTTGTTAGAAACCATTGTAAACATAAAAAGAGGATACTTGAATAAAGGATATATATATATATAGTACGTAATTTATTGGTACAATACCAATTGGCCATTGACCTAGGTCCTTCAGCCAACGAAATACACAATTAAATTTTGCTACTAAGCATCTAGTTTACAGTGAATACACAAAAGTACAAAAAAAAAAATAGAACATTGTTTTACATAGAATAAAATAATTATACAAATAGATTTGTGGAAATATTATTAAGTAATACCCAAAATTAACATCGCAGTGTTTGTATTTCCTCCCAAAGGGTCCTTTCTGGATGAGTTCTGGTTCTGTTCTCAGGTGGAACTACATTACACAGCGTTAGCAGTGAGTTGATATTTTCGTGCACCCTTGAAAATTTTACCGAAAGGTCTCTCAATCTTATGATTAGTGGTACTATGTTGGTAGACTGGTATAAAAGTTCGTTGGACGGATTGTGTGGTGGATTTTGGGGGTGTCTAATCCTGGTAATTGATCGAAGGGCACTTCTTTCCGCGACCTCTAAATTTTTGATGGCTGAATGGCGACTATTCAAATAGATGGGATGGCAGTACTCAAGAAGTGGTCTGCAGATGGATTTGTATATGTGGCTTGCTGTTTTACTAGAAATTCCCTGATTTTTGTATGTAAGACCCCTAAAGTGTTTTGCTCTAGTGATGCATTTGGTCTTGACTGACTTTGTGTGGAGGTTAAAGTTTAATTTTTGGTCTATTATGATTCCCAGATATTTAGCTGATGCCTGTGGTGTAATTACGTGATTGTTTAATAGGACAGATGGCGATGTGGGCCTGACTTTGTGATTGAAGATAACAAATTGTAACTTTAATGGGTTTGGCTTTAATCTCCACAGCTTAAAACAATTTGAGGTTCTATCGATAAGTATTTGTAGGGAAGATAAGGTGTTTTTTAATATGTTATTGTGAGCTATTAGGGCAGTGTCATCAGCAAATTGAAGAACATATAGCTTATTGTTGAAATAGCCTGGCTGTTGCTGGAAGTAATGATATAGGTCATGGCAGAAAACGTTGTACAGGAAGGGGGAAAGTGGGGAACCCTGTGGAACACCCTGTGAGGGAGAGAAGATGGAAGAGATGGCCTTTGATATTTTTACTTGAAGGCTGCGGTTTTGAAGGAATTTTTTAACCAGGTGAATTAAGTATGTTGGGCAGTTGAGTCTCCAGAGCTTGTACAACAATCCATTGTGCCAAACGCTATCGAACGCCTTGCTTATATCCAAAAATACTGCTGCACTTTGCTGACCAGAGAGCTTGGCTGCTTGTATGTTTGAACACATTATGGTGACTGGTAGGACCGTGGAGTGTTTTTCCTTGAAGCCAAACTGGTAGCCTGGAATGTGCCTCGCAAGATGTCGCTGCAGTCTTTCCTTGATCAATATTTCCAAGATTTTCCCAAGTACAGGAAGGAGTGTGATTGGTCTGAAGTTACTAACCCTGGAGTGATTGGTGTTTGGCTTGGGAATGGTGATGATTTGGCCTTTCTTCCAAACTTCTGGAAACTGTCCCTTCTGAAAGCAGAAGTTGAGGATACTGATTATTTTCTTGTGTATGTTGGTACTTAATTGCCTTAGAATATTTTTAGTTAGAGAATCATATCCAGGAGAAGTTGATGTTCCTGAGTTGACAATGCGAAAATATGTATCCTCTTCCACCATTGCCATTGTTCCATCAGGTTCGTTCAGGAAAAATTGGGTCGACCAAGTGTTGACCATATCCAGATTATTATTGTCATAGCTTGGGTCTCTGTCAAAGCAATAAATTTGCTGGTAGTAATCTCCAAATGCATTAGCCTTTTCCCGATTTTCATTAGTTAGCTTTCCATTAACTTCTATTGCGGGTATTGTTGACTTGGTTTTGTACTTGGATAATTTTTTGATTTGTTGCCAATAGTTTTTTCCATTTTGATTTTCGATAGCTGAGCACGTTGTACACCATTGGTTTTCTCTGAAGCGTTTAATCATGTTTTGGATATTTTTGTTATATATGTTAAGTTGTCTCTTTATTTCTGGGTTTTTTGTTGTCAAATATTCTCGGTACATTTTCCTCTTGTTCTTAATGAGTCTAATTATATATGGAGGGAGTTCTGTTACGTAAAAAAATTGTTTTGTTTTTGGTGATTCTGTTACGATAAGGTTAGACAGAGTATTGTTAAAGTCTGTAATAAATCCTTCTGTGATGGGGCTATTACCCTGGGTCTGAAGGAATTGTGACATTTTCCTATTAACGTTTTCCATATTACATTTCCCTAGATTTAGTTTATATTGGTTTTCTTCCATTAAGGGTAAAAGAGGATCGATTTCGATTTCAAAGCCTAAGTGATCGGAACCAATGTCTGGAACAGTTTTAATGGACTTGATGCTGTTTTGTAAACTATTTGAATAAATTACAACATCCGGGGTGGAATCAGGGTTGTTGTCCATAAGAAAGGTGGGTGCTGTTGTTGCCTGTCTGAATGGACAACTATCCAGAAATTTTTTGATTTGCTTTGCTTTAGCTCTATTGACATTGAGATCGCCTGTGATAAAGGAGTATTTGTAGAGAGCAGCCTTTGTAAATAGAGTTTCCTCTATGATGGAGGTTGGATGCATGTAGCACAGGAATATATGAACGAAATCATCGTGGAACGGAATAGCAAAGTGTAAGATTTCGTTTAGTGGATTATTCACTGTTGGTGGGTTGGCTTTTCGAATCTTTAGGCTGGGTGAAGCTTGGATCAGGCTGCCACCTCTTACATTACGGTTAACAATATTTCCATTTTTATTAATGATATCCCAGTCTCTATAACTGGTGTTGCTGTCGACTTTCGTTTTCGTTTCGACAAACAGTGAACAGTTGATCTTTCTTTCTTCCACAATGTAGTTGATTAAATGTTTTTTAGGTAAGTAGCTGTTTACGTTGGCATACAAAATTTTAAGAGGTTTGAATGTTAATCTGACTACCTGTTGTTGGTTCAGTTGGTGAACAGTCTGATGGTTTTTCCAAGTCAAACATGAGAACATACATCCAATTACCAGAGAAGGTGACACAGGTGTCAATGTTATAGAAGGTTTTGATTCTCTTACGAAGTTTCTGGAGTAGTGCATCTCTGTCTATATATTTTTCCTTGTTTATTTTTGTTATATAAGTGTTGATGATTATGTCATGGATGGTAACTGGTTTGTGGATTCTAGAATGGGTAGTAATCTTTGGCTCAATTTCATATGATTTTTTGTTAAGTGATTTGATTTGGGTGTTAGGGATACCTTGGATCGGTTTTGTTGGTCTTTTTGGACACTTGAGAGACCAGGCGCCATGGTCTTCTGCTCCACATGCAGTGCATTTCGGGGGAAGATTGGATGGGCATTCTTGTGGACGATGGGGACCATCACATTTACTGCATTTGGTTGGTTCTCTACATTGATCTGTTGTGTGGGTGAAAAGGTTGCATCTAGAACATGGCTGAGGAACTGGAGCTGGAGGTAGGCTGGGAAAAACTGGATAGTGCCGGTGTTTATAGAAGACACCTTCGTTTAAAAGTTTCTCACAGGAATTAAGGCATCCTGTTATGATACGAATAAGGGTGGTTGCTTTTCCTGTGGCTCTGGATATGATTCTTTTGCAGAACCGGTGCGTAATATCTAATTGCTTTAAGTGGACTCCCATATCTGAGTCCAAAATATCATGTTCTACTTGTCCTATGACTACTGAATATGAATTTGTTGTATTATTTATCTGAGGTGCATCTTTTGCAGAGGTTGTTGTCTCTTTGAATTTAGTTATTAGTCTGTTGTGTACAAGTTTCTTTAGTGTACTAGAAATTGTTGTTTTGGGCATGTTAGATTTGAGTAATAGACCTTTTTTTGTTGTTATTATTACTTCTTGTGAGTTTTTATGTTCTTTGTCCCAAGCATCGGAAATAGTGAGTCTGGTCGCATTTTCCGCCAGTTCCAGATAGAATAAATGTTGATACTTGTTTTTCTCTACTTCTTTCCATTTTGTTGAGTACTGTTTGTTATTTCTATTGTGTATGGTTGTATTTTGCGTAGAATTACCTTGGTTGCTAACTTGTAAATTGGGTGTTGTTTGATTTTTTGGTGATCCTGGCTTTGGCTTTTTTGACTGTTGATGGTTGTGTGATCGTTTTTTTCTTTTGGAAACGGTATTGAAGCCTTCACTGTCTTCGTTGTCGGTTGAAGGACTAGACCCATCTTCCGCTGTTGTTTTCACCATGCTTCCGCCAGCGATTGTTTTTGAGTAGAATTGCTCAAAATTCGCGACGGAAACGTTATGGGTTGAGTTTGCCCCACTAATTTTTCTTTATTTTCCTCGACTTAACCCAAATTGGCCCCATTTGGATATCAATGACCAATGTTTTAGTTGGAGATTTCAGGTTATGTTATGTTTCTATTTATTTATCTCCTAAACGGCACAAAACGGTACAAACACTTGGTATTTTTGCTGAATTAGACAAAGTTCAATATAAACTTGTAGATAATCGCCACTATGCTATTTTCTTTTTCAGTTTTCCGAGCTTATTTTAAAGATTTCCACAAACGACTTTGAAACGTGAATTTTCAAGGTCCGCGCGCGCACGCGTTTTTTGAATAAAGGATTGTTTCAAAAAAAGTACAAACTGAGTAGTTAGTAGTAGTAATTTAAAATAAAAATATTAATCAATATATTTAATGGAAAACATAATATAGCCTCTAACAGTTAATTTAACATATTAATCTGAAACAACCAATTTAAGGAAGAAACACTACAAAACTAAATATAAAAATGCATACAATGTAATACTCAAAACAACAAAATAATTTTGTTGAAAACCAAAATCACTGAACATACTGCAGAATGTAAAAGATTACAATTATTTAGGAATACTTTTAAAAATCATTGTTAAGAGCTTTTTCCCATTGCCATTCTATTGCCTCAGTACCACAGAAATATTCTTTAAATTTCTCCCGAATGTTAGCCGCATTTCTTGTGAATGTATTTGTTCCCACCCTGAAAATATCTCTTAAACCATCAGTTGTTGAAACCAAGTCATTGATCCCATCGTGGCTAATAGAGTTTTCACTGTCTCTTGTTTGTAACAACAAAAAATTATGTAGACAAACAGAAGCTTGCACAATTTTTCTAACAGTTGTTTCATTGGCTAATATTGGCTTTCGAAAAATACGCCACTTAGCCACCAACAGTCCAAAAGAATTTTCAACAATCCTCCTAGCCCTGCTAAGGCGATAATTAAAAACTTTTTGGGGTAAATCAAGGTCACCTCTACGTGGGTATGGCCGCATTAAATAATTTGTTAAAGGAAATGCTTCATCTCCAACCAATACATATGGTAGATCATCTTCAGATGATACTGGAACATGAAACAAATTTTCTTCAAACCCTATCCCCATCTGACTTTGACGAAAGACTCCACTGTCACTGAGTCGACCTGGGGCACCAATATCAACCATGATGAATTTGTAATTTGCATCAGCAATTGCAAGCAAATTTATGGAATGTGCACCTTTGTAGTTATAATAGTTTGATCCAGATTTTGGGAGTGCCTAAAACATAAAGTTAAGATATTAAATCTAAATAATCTGAAATTATTATATCATTTACCTGTATTGTTATATGTTTTCCATCAATAGCACCTATGGAGTTTTTAAAATTCAATTTTTCATAAAATTCATTGGCTATCTGCTTCCAATTTTCTGATGTAGGTGTAATAAATACCCGATTCTTCAAACTTTGCCACAGAGCTTCACATGTTTCGGAAATTATTGTGGAAACTGTTTGTTTTCCAACTCGAAAACTGTATGACAATGATGTCATACTATCTCCTGAGGCTAAGTAGCGTAATGTGATTTCAAGACGAGTTTTAGCTTCTATTGGTTCTCTTATAAGGTGTTGTTTTTTAATAGAGGGCTCAACTATGGATAACAAAATATCAAATGTGTTTGGTGACATTCGTAAATAGTTAAAAAATTTCCTTTTATCTTTGAGTCTCATCTCCTCTATCAAATTGCTGCTGGATCCTTGTGAACCTCTCTGATCTTGAGTAAAAAGCTCTCTGACCCAAATTTTCTTATTTATCCTTTCATGTTCTTCTAATTTTTTGTATATTACGTAAAGCTTGGTAATTTTTTGCCGATATGCGTTTTTATCGGCAAGAGAACATCTTCTAAGCTTAACGACTAATGCCCCTATTGTATAGAGAAGTAATTCACTATCCATATTTGCCATTGTTATTTTTGGTTATGTTTATGTTTATTATATGTTGTTGACGACTTGACGAGATACGCGACTCCGATTCTTACATTAGGACGTTACGTCAAAACGCGCGTAAAATACGTTACGCCGACGATACGCACATGAGGACCCACCATTAGACCGGTGTCGGTGAATGTAACATAAAGCTGTCAGTGGACACTGTCAACAATAATTATTTTTTTAAGATTGGGTCTCCGATTGCGTTTTAATTCCGTATTGATAAGCAGTTATTGAGTAAGTTCGATTAAATAATAACCAATTTGTTCCTAAATTAGTGATTTTTAGAAATGCAGTCACAAATTGAGTGATAAATACAAATTGTAGTTTAATAAATCTTGAGTTGTTGACGCTTATTTTGTTGTCTGTTTGTATTGTATCTATGTTGCTATGACAACACTTTTACCTCCGCCGGCGGAAAAGTGAAAAGTAAAGCTCCGGCGGAGGAAAAACGAAACTTCACGGCCGCCTGCACAGTCGAGTAATGACGGATTTACTGACGTTTGAAGAAAAAAGTAATTTTATAGGCGTCTGCTTATTTCTAACTACGCTACTCCGTACAAAGTGTATACACTTTACTTATTTAATAAATGTAATGCATGTTCTTTAGATAATATTTGCTTTTAAGTTATGTACGAACTGATTGATTATAATTAACGTGTGTCGATTATACGGGGTGATTGTATAAAATGGCTTAAAATCCAAAAGGGGCAAGTTGTTTCTGTAAGAACCTGCTCCGTAAAATAATATTTTTGCACTTAAGATATTCAGGATTACTTATTTATTAATATTTTAATTGTTTTCTAGATATAAAATATGAAGAATTATAAAAAAAGACACAACGCGGTGAAACTTCAAAGGAAGTGATTCTAACTGCTGCAAAGGATTAGAGTCTAGAGCTAGCGTTTTTTTTACATCCCGGCACTCTCCGTTGACTGCCATGTCTTCGTGATGCAACCAGTTGTTTGTAAGGCCGCTGATGGTCTAGGGGTCTGGATGGTTAGCCTTCACTTCGGCGACTCGGGTTCAAATCCCGTCTGTTTTTTTTAAGGTTATATTTCTAAACAGTTTTTTTCTTGATTTTGGGTATGTCTTGGGTTAGTTTTGGTTAGCACTTGGTTAGTTTCCTGTTCTTGAGCCCCCGCTCCGTAGCGAGCGAAGTGAGCGGAGGGCCATGCGTAAAGTGAAATATTACTTATCATAATACGTGCCCGTACTTTGTCAGCACTACGATATATTTTGCTTTATCTAACTAAAAACCAGGATATATTTAACAAAAGCAGTATTATAGTGGATATACAGCAGCTTGTATGGTTTCCGCCAATACATTCCACTGCATTCAATACATATTACTTCTAGGATCCGGGTGCCGGGAGCCGGGTGCCGGGATGTAAACAAACAAACGCTAGCTCTAGACTCTAGTCTGCAAAGGAAGTTATAGAAAATGAAAAACCCCTTGACCAGTGGCTAATAAATATGGCATATATTTTATTACACTGCAAAGATATGTTAAAAAGTATCGGATGGTTGGTCTCGAAGGTTAGTATTTTCGATTTCTGTTTACTTTTTTTTTTAGCCAACAGTGCATTCAATAATACGTAATAATTATTATAACTTTTTTTTTATTTTGGTTAGCCAAATAATTATTAAATTTTTCAGGGGCTGACACCATTTCTACTGGTTATTTAAAGAACAGACAAATACGTACCGACCATTAAGAAAACGAATTGGCTGCTTACGTAACTGACTGCTCGCAAATGTATCATGGTCTCTCTCCAAAATATCTCAAACAGCTTGCCTATCAATTTTCGAAGAAAAATAATATAACAGTGCCTGATAACTGGAACAAATCCGAATCTGCATCCGCTGATTGGCTGACTGCTTTCTTAAAACGCAATAAGGAGCTCTCAATTCGTACCCTCCAGGCCACCAGTTTGGGTCGTGCCACGAGTTTTAACAGACATAATGTGAATTTATTTATTTATTTTTTGATAAGCTTTCCGACCTTTTTGATAGACATAATTTTGTTGCCAATGACATTTATAATTTAGACGAATCCGGTGTGACAACGGTGTAAAGGCCTTTAAGAATAATAGTATCAAAAGGCATTAAACAAGTGGGAGCGGTAACATCAGGGAAACGGGATCCTAAGTCACAATGTTTGGCGGTGAATGCAATTGGAAATTCTGTTCCGCCAAGGTTTTTTTGCCCAGGAAAAATTGCCGAGAAATTACATTATTTAAACAATATTGCATAAGCCACAAGCAATTTCTTTCAATTGGCTGCCTTATAATTCTTCAAAATTTTTAACTAATCTTTGAAAATATTTATTTATATTATAATGATATGATAATGCATAAAATTATTTCATTTATATGGAAAAGAATTATATTCCATCCTATCGGTAATTAATAATATAATATAACATTCAATTTAAATCACCTCCCATTACCTGAGTTTCAATACGCTAATATATTCCGATATTGTCTTTACGCCGCGTTGATTAATATTTATTTTTCGTTAATACAGGGTTTTATCCACAATACCGAAACAGAAGTTTTGCACTCGACCCGCGTTTCGCTAACAATGTTAGCATCATCAGGAGATGACTAAGTCTTAATAATCTCCTGATGATGCTAACATTGTTAGCGAAACGCGCGTCGAGTGCAAAAATCTGTTCCGGTCTTGTGGATAAAACTGTCTCAGTGAATGTTGCCGAAGGTTCCAAACCCCAACATAGTTTATTTTTCAGGCATATGCTGGCATAATAATATACCGAATTTTGCAATCTCGACGTAATTATGCGATTTAGCAGGTACAAATTAACAACCTTTGTTCATAGAATTACGAAATTCCGATTACTTCAATACTATATGGATACTCCTTATTTAAAAGAATTTAACTACGTTTCATTTTATTATATATTTAACAACTTTTGATAATTTCTATGCTGCGATATTTAAATAATCTACGTCAATATGAATCGAGCTGTACAAAATTGTAAGATTTATCATACTTAATTAATTTTTGCTAGTGTTAGGTTGTTGAATTAGCTTGTTTATTTTAGCATACTCCTCGATTACGTCTAGCTTGTTTTATTGGCACTTACTTATACTTCTCATAACGGAAAGCTAATAAAAAAAATTTTTTTTGAGATTAACTACCTATATATTTGACTTTTAACCGCATTGCGTGATTTTAGAATTTCAGTTAAACTATAATTTGTGCATCTACTTAAATACGATTGGTCTACTGATTTCCAGAAATTTTTGATCTTTTCAGAAATAATCGGCTAGGCACTGTCCCAGCGATTCGATTTGATAAATAATACTTTTACTGCAAATATTTGATGGACTATTAAGTATGAATAAATAAAATGGTTATATATTATAATTTGAAATAGAACGATAGTGCCTTGCTAGGAAAACATACGTATGCAGATAATGTGATAATTTAATTGTCATACTTAAAAAGCTACGCTGATATATGCTTATATAAAGAAAAATATATAACTAACTTAGCCACTTTTAACATTAAATTTTATAGCCTATAAATACCTGTGCACATTTCTAATTCACTTTTGTCATGTATTGTTTTTTTTCGCATTCACATTATTGTTTTTCAATGTTCAATTGTCCATGCATAACTTCCATTTTTATTTTCACATCCTCTTATATTCACCAAAACCTAAAAAAGGTAATTTTCTTCTTTTTCCTTCTTCTCCTAGCCATCTTGCTGGTTCATAGGGCCTCTGTGGATTAGTTGCCTTGATTACCTCATACTTTACCTATACCACGTATAAGGAACTGGTAGGATCGCCATGTAATAACTCAACCAAGGGGGTACCATAGTGTAGCCCCTTAAGTTACTAGGTTGAGTCAGGTTCGTTCATCCGAGGCCTCAATAATAGACTGAGCGTACTTAACTCTATGTATATTGATTGTATAATGGTTGGTCTTACAATAATGGTATCAATGATCTTAATTCAACCCAGTCACGTTACATTACCAAATATCACCCTAATCAGGTCAGCGTGTTTTGCTATATGTGCAGCAGTATGCAGTCTATAAAATATTTAATAATTACAATATCACGTCGATATACAGGATATATACTTATCCATTACAGTCAGATGGATGGTTGGATGAAATCATATCCTGGAGTAACCATAACTATTTATAATATTCGAACGGTGGTTAGGGAAGCATTGCCTTTAGCCGTAACACCAAAAAATATAGTATCTGGATTCCATGTTACCGGGATATTCCATTTTAACAGGGACATTTTCACAGATGAAGACTTCTTACCCGCATCCGTTAGCGACAGGCCAAATCCAACGAAAAGTAACATACAGACTCAGAATCTGGAAGACAAAGAACAGTGAGAAAACTTAGAAAACCCTCCTGAGTTAC
>MU191874.1:8225-32739 GCA_016904865.1 Pissodes strobi
AAAACATTTATTCGGTAGCATTTCAAATACATATTCATTCTAAAGTAAACTTATCTCTAAAGAAATGTTTCTTTATTAGGATTAAATTCATAACCCCCAGCTAAATAAACGCCTAAACCAGAGCACTGGAAACTATAAACCTTTAAAATGGGAATAAAATGGTAAAACGCCACATTTGCATTACGTAAGTAATCAAACGGATGCTTTGCATTAAATAAATGGCTAAATGGAGGGAATTTTCGGTTTCTCTCAGACAGGGCTAATTACGGCGCATATTTCTTTAATGCCGTTTTCTCTGGAGTTCAAGGTTTATAAAAGCTCTTTGGCTTTTATTTAAAAATGTAAACAGGGGTTTTCTGATTTTAAGTATCAAGAGTTAGTAGTACGTACTGCCTGTATTATTTTCTGCAAAATGCTTGTGGTAAAGTAGAAAATCTAACGATCAAATGAAAGCATGGCACATTTAAGGGATATGTTGTTTAATTTCTTTAAAATTAGCAAACCTTTTGAATAAATCATTTCATGTAGAGAAGTGAACTGCTACTACAGACTTAAAAACCATCTTTTAAACCCAAATTAAATAGAGTTCTGTTATAGCCGCTAAACGGATAAGAGAGTGGAGCTGTTCCTGTTAAACCGACTGGTATCTATCTATATATATATTATTGAAAACTAAATTTAAAGGACGAAATATGCGCATGTAAATTCAATAAAAATCTGTATGTGTACAGGGTGTTGTCTTCTTCTTCAAGTGCCGTGTCCTCCTAGAACATTGGCGATCAGACGCATGATCTTCACTTTGTCCACAGCTGACCTAGAGTGTCGTGGTGTTTACTCCGGGTCATTGGCGAAGATTCTTGAGCCAAGATATTCTTCGGCGACCAGGACCACGCTTTCTCTCCATTTTTCCTTGAATAATAATGTGGAACAATTCATATTTCGGATTTCTCATTACGTGGGCAAAGTACTCCCGCTTTCTTCTGGTAAGCTTTCTTCGGTAAGTCCACATTTCGAAAGCCTCAATTCTCCGTTTATGCTGATATCTGAGAAGTAATTTATCCATTTGGTCTTCTTTATATTTAATCGTAGACCCATTTGTTGGTTATGGTCTGTAAACGCTGCTAAGAGGGCCTGTAAATCATCTTTATCTTTTGCTAGGAAGACCGTGTCGTCCGCATATCTTAGATTGTTGATGACTATTCCATTAGCAATTATACCCTTTGTTCTGTCTTCGACGACTTCTCTGAAAATTTTTCTTCATATAAATTAAAAAGAAGGGGGGGGGGGGAGAGCACAGCCTTGTCGGACTCCTCTCATAATAGGTACTTCTAATGTCAACTGTCTGATTTTAACACAAGTTGGCGATTATCCTAATGTCTCGTCCGTCCAATCCTATATTGTCCAGTATAGTTATTAACTTGTCGTGTTGAACAGTGTCGAATGCCTTCTCGTAATCTACGAAGCAAGCATATATCGACGTTTACATCTCGACATCGTTGTATTAGAACCTGGACGCAAACAACTCCTCTCTTGTATCGAATCCGCTTTTGAAACCAAATTGAGACTTGCCAATATTTTCTTCGCATTTGCTGTATATTCTGGAATGAACAACTTTAATACATGGCTCATTAAGCTGATCGTTCTGTAATCTTTACAATACTTGCCTTCTTGGTATAGCAATTAATGTTGACCTGAGCCAGTCTTTAGGAATTACTTTGGTCTTGTATATGCAGTTGGGTATGCTTAATAGAAGTGCAAGAGCCCTGTCTTCTTCCAATATTTTTAAAACCTCTATTTCTGTTCCATCTGGTCCTGGTGCCTTTCCGTTTTGTGCACTTGATATAGCATGTAAGAGTTCTGCCTTAGTGATATCTAACCCGTCATCCAGAGTAATATTATGCGAAAAACTCCTACCAAGAGTAATCAAAGAAATTTTGAATATATTTTTTCCATTCCTGTAGTTGTTCTTCTGTGCTACTAAGAATTTGCTGTTGCTCGTTTATGATCATGCTGTTGTTGCTCTTTCTATATTGACCAGTTGTCTGTTTGATTTTCTTGTATATATTAGAAGTCGTGTTTGGTTTCTAACTGCTCTATTTCATTGAACTGCCCCGTCAACCACTCTTCCTTCGCTTGTCTAATCTTAGCCCTAATTTCCTTTTGCACCTCTTTGTATCTGTCAGGGTCCATTAATTTCAGGATGTCATCGGTAATTCACGCTTTGTGTTTGGTTCTGTTGCTTTTCAGCATAGCTTGACTAACTTCTTCTACGGATCTTTTAATCTGTCTCCACGTCTGTTCGATATTATCTTCGTTAATTGTTTGATTAATGCTACCCAATCTGGAGTTCAATTATTCTTGCACTTATGTTCTTATTGCTGGATCGAAAAGCTTTCTTGTATCTATACACTGTAGAGCCTGACGCTTTTTGTACTTTTTCAGTTTCAATGTAGCGGCCAATAATGAGTGGTCCGTGTAAACATCTGCACCATGATGAGTCTTAGTATTTTGAATGATATTCCTCAATCTTCTGTTAATAATGATAAAAATCTATTTAATTGCGTACATTTCTATCTGCATTGGAAATCCACATATATAGACGCCTTGGAGGTTGTTTAAAATGTGTATTGGCTATAATTAAGTCATTTTCTTGGCAGAATTCTATTAATCGATCTCCTGGCTCATTTGGTGCACCTAAGCCATAATCTCCCACTTTTACCTACTTTTGCATGAAGATCGCCCATAATTATAATAACTTTCGAGGATTTGGTCAATTTCAGTGCTCTTTTAACAAACTTCCACTTCATCGTCAGAACCATCACACGTGGGAGCATAAACCTGTATAAGATTGCTTGCTATCGGCGCTGGTAAGCTGTAACATACACACTCTCAACAGTATATCAGAAAATTGAAAGACAGAATACTGAAGGGCAAAATAAGTAAAGCTCTGAATGAAAACTGTAGAGAAATCGAGGAAAAAGCCGGAAACACGAAAGAGAAAATACATTCACTTAACACAGTGGTAGAGAAGATCAAAGACAAGTTTCTGAGGAATGCAGAAAGATAAAACAAGACGTGGATGACAGAGGAAATACTACAGATGATGGAAGAGAGGAGAAAACACCAGAATAACATAACCGCATACAGGGAGATAAACCGTAAAATACAAAGAAAGATCAGAAAAGCCAAGCAGAAAGAAATGGAAGAAAAATGCCATGAAACAGAAACACTTCAACAGAGATTTGATGACTTCAATGTACATAAAAGTGTGAGAGAAATAACTGGCAAATACAAAAAGAGGACAGTAGGAAAACTCGTCAATGACAATGGAGAACTTATTGTAGACCAAGGAAGTATTAAAGACACTTGGAAAAAATACATAGAGAATTCGATAAGAGAGGATATCTCCCTTCCTTACCAACAGAAACTGGACCACCAATACTAACAAGTGAGATAGAAGCAGCAATAAAATCGTTGAGAGAAGGCAAAGCTCCAGGGCCGGACGGGATACAGACAGATTTCCTTAAGCTTTTGGATGAAGAATCAGTAAAAATTATCTGCAAAATATTTAACAATATCTATGACACCGGCAATATCCCGAAAGAATGGCTGATTTCTGAATTTATATTGCTGCCCAAGAAACAAGGGGCAAAGAAATGCGGAGAATATAGAACCATAAGCTTAATGAGCCATTTACTCAAGCTGTTCCTTAAGGTTATCCATCGCAAAATATACAAGATATGCGAAGAGAGAGTAACAGACACAAAATTTGGCTTCATGAAAGGAGTGAGAACAAGAGAAGCACTGTTCAGTATACAAGTATTATTCCAACGGTGTAGGGACATAAATTGCGACATTTATACCTGCTTTGTAGACTACCACAAGGCTTTTGACAAAATCCAACACCAGAAGATGATACAAGTACTGAAAGGCACTGGAATGAATGATAAATATCTCATAATTATACAAAACTTGTACTGGAACCAGGCAGGCAGCATAAAAATCAACGCTGGAGATGAAACAACAGAGGCGTGGCGAAAAAGGTGTATCACCTTCCCTGATATTCAATCTGTATTCAGAAGAGATATTTAGAGAAGCTCTTGAAAAAGATAAGAATGGAATTCTTGTAAACGGTGAACGACTAAATAATATCCGCTATACAGATGATACCGTCATCTACAACAGCTATTGAATAAAGTGAATGAAGTAAGTGAACGATATGGGCTAAGAATGAACATCAACAAGACAAAATTTATGGTCATAAGTAAAGAGAAGAAAGAAAACTGCCAACTATTTACTTAAACTATACCAGTAGAACGCGTATCCAAATTTGTCTACCTGGCAACCTTAGTAAACGAACAGTGGGACCATTCATAAGAAATCATATGTAGAATAGAAGAAGCAAGAGATGTCTTCATCAAAATGTCTAAGCTCTTCAAAAGCCACAACTTCAAATTAGATATCAAAGTAAAAATCCTGCACTGCAATATGTTCTCCATATTATACTATGGTATGGAATCCTGGACATTGACCGAAGCAACAGAAAAAAAACTCGAAGCCTTCGAAATGTGGCTCTACAGAAGGATCCTTAGAATATCATGGGTAGATAGAGTGACCAACGAAACAGTACTGGAAAGAATAAGGAAGGAAAAAGAGGTGATGAACACGATTAAGAGAAGGAAACTGGAATATCTCGGGCAAATAATGAGAAATGACTCCATATGCAAACTCTTAAAATCCATCCTCCAAGGAAAAGTGTGTGGAAGGAGAAGGCCCGTAAGGAGAAGGATATCATGGCTCAAGAACCTAACCAACAGCATCCGAGTTGCAATTAAGAAAGGAAACTTTAAAGACAAACAAGGGAAAAACTCAAAAATCAGCAACTCTGCTATTTAAAAACAACTACAGGACTGTTTAAAGCAGCAGTCAACATGGTCATCATAGCCAGGATGGTAGCCAACATTCGAAACGAATAGGCACTTGAAGAAGAAGAGAATACACACTCTGTCAGAGATGGACACAAAACTCTTGACGGATCCACTTATATTGCGTCCCACCAAAAAACCTACACCATTTAAATGTCGCGCACCATCATTGCCGGAATAATGAATGTAATGATCTTCCACTCTCATTTCTCCAGTCTCTGGCCAACACATCTCGCTGATACCCAGATCGTCTATCACTGATCGTGTTATGTGTTTTTCCGCTTTCAAACAAACTGCGAACATTTCATGTTGCTATCTTTTTCATGACCCACCCGGATTCTTAGCACCCCCTGCCCACTTGCCGGGGACTGGGCGTCGCGTTCTGATTTTTCTCGATCATGCTAAAGATTTTCCTGGGTATGCTCTGAGGACCCTTAATGCAGTGGTTTCCCGTTGCCTTCTGCATCTCCATGCCGTTGAACTTGTAGACAGTTTCATCCGCCTTTAGGAAGGATTTCTCCTTCCAAGGACAAGAAGGTGCCCTCACTCTTGTCAGCTCCTCCACCCGAAGCTGTTGGCCAACAAGAGGGAATTACTTATACTGGTAATCACTCGGTCGACAGAGCCTCGTCGGTTTCCAGCAGGGTGCACCACGCGCAGGTGTGGTGGTCATATGGGTCAGCTATATGTATGCTGTCACCCCTTACACCCCACCACGCCAGGGTGTTGTGCTATATTTTATCGCAAGGTTTTCTAATCAAAAAATAATTTGAAAATTTTATATGCATTTATGTCTTAAACGTTTTCGTTTATAACATATATTCATTTCTTCGCCCATACCAGTGGTGTAACTTCTTCTACTTTAAAAGCCGAAACTACTTAAAAGAATTTTTATGCGAGAGTTACACCACTGTCGCATAATTTGTAAATTTTAAAAGGGCTTTAAATATTTAAAAACGTAACATGCTATTTCCTGAGTGAGGCTACAATGAAAAGTGTCTGTAAGTGTATGTCCTGACTTGGCTTACAAGATTCAGATCCGGTATTTGCAAATACAGCCGTTTGTAATATGCACATACATATACTTTTTGATATAGATTCACTTAGAGAATGACATACTATTATGTTTTTGAGCATTGAAAGCAGTTTTAACATTTACAGATATCAAACTTCATCTTCATCAGCCTGTATACGTCCACTCCTGAACATAGGCCTCTTCCATAAGTCTCCACGTTTGTCGGTCTTGGGCTCTTTGTATCCAGTTTTTCCCCGCTTGGCGCTGGATATCGTCTCGCCACTTTGCTTTGGGTCGACCTACGCTCCGTTTTGATTGGTCTCCATTGCATGACCCTTTTCGTCCACTTTATGTCATCACTAGCAACATGACCCGCCCATTGGCAATTTGCTCCATTACATCAATGACCCCTGTTCTCCTTCTGATTTTCTCATTTCAAATCTTATCTCTAATGCTCACGCCCAGCATTCCTCTTTCTATTGCTCTCTGGCAAACCCGGAGGCGGTTTGCACTGCCCTTTGTTATTGTTGTAGTTTCGAGTCCGTACGTGGCAACTGGAAGTATGCAAGCATTATAGACCTTGCGCTTGAGGTTTATGGGGATTTTTGGTTCATTAAGAATATGCCCTAGTTTGCCAAATTTCAGCCGTTTGATTTTCTGCCCCGGGCTTAATCGTGTGTCCGAGATATACGTAATCTTCAACAACTTCGAGTGGGTGTCCGTTAATGGTCGCAGCGATATGACTTTGGCTCATGATTTTTGTTTTTCCCAGGTTCATCTCCAAACCCACAACCATAGATGCCTGGTGCAATTCCTAGATCATCTGGTCTAACTGATCCTCATCACTACTTGCCAGTACGATGTCGTCTGCAAATCGAAGGAGGCTTAGATACTTTCCGTCTATGCTAATCCCTTTTCGACACGACAAGTTTTGAACGACTCTCTCCAACGCGAGAGTAAATAATTTAGGTGAAATTGTATCACCTTGGCGTACACCTCTTTTAACTGGGATTTTTTCGGTAACTTGATCTTCTTGTATTCGAACGTGAAAGCTAATATGAGTGTAAGTATATTCGATTATTTTTGCGTATCTGGAGTCAATTCTAGCTTCATCCATGGATTGCAACACCGCCCACGTTTCCACCGTGTCAAACGCTTTCCGATAGTCGATAAATGCCAGATGGAGCGGAACGTTGTACTCATTACCTCTTTCAATCAGCGTACGAACAGTTTGGACGTGATCGATGGTACTGAACCCCCTTCTAAATCCGGCTTGTTCTGCCGGTTGATAGAAGTCAAACTTAGCACTCAGACGATTCGTTATAATTTTTGTAAAAACTTTGTCAAATATGGACAGCAGACTTATCGGTCTGTAGTTGTTAATGTCTGTACAGTCGCCCTTTTTGTATAGTAGGATCACCTCTGCATTTCCCCAGTCATCAGGAGGAGCCTCGAAGAGGCGAAAATTCCTGATGACTGGGGAAATGCAGAGGTGATCCTACTATACAAAAAGGGCGACTGTACAGACATTAACAACTACAGACCGATAAGTCTGCTGTCCATATTTTACAAAGTTTTTACAAAAATTATAACGAATCGTCTGAGTGCCAAGTTTGACTTCTATCAACCGGCAGAACAAGCCGGATTTAGAAGGGGGTTCAGTACCACCGAAGAAGTATTGCTTTCTCAAGTGCTACACCTCCCGTCTTTATCATCTCGCACGTTATCCGGTCTTTCCTAGGAGCTTTTTGGTTTTTCATTTCGTGTAAAGCTGCTCTTAATTCCGATACATCTATTAAAGGCTAAAAAGGTCACTTTGTTTCTTGGATTTGGAACAGATTGACTATAAAGTTCTCGTTAGAAGTTCTGAATGATGTTTTTGATGCCCTCTTTCTCTGTTATAATGTCTCCTTGATTGTTCTTCATTTTGTGAATTAAAAGTTTTCCTTTTCGTTTTGGATCGTAAGGTTTTCATGTTTAGGCCATCCTCTATTGCTTCTTGGATTTGCCGAGTGTTAAACTCTCTTAGATCTTTGCGTCTTGCGCTTTTCACTCTTTTACTTAGCTGTTCGTATAATAGTGAAAGTCTATCTGTTTGACGCCATTCGTTGATAAGGTTGGCTGTGTCAATGCTGATTTTTGAGTTTTTCCCTTGTTTGTCTTTAAAGTTTACTTACTTAATTGCAACTCGGATGCTGTTGGTAATTTTTTCCGCTATTTCGCCAATTTGCATGCTATGCAGAAGTTCTGTTGGTTCTAACTTCTTTTCAAGTTCTTTCTTATACTCTTCCTCGTTTTTCCTCAATTCTTCCATCGTCGGTGGGAGTTTTTTTCCGATTAGTTTCTTCCTTTCGATTTGTATGTTAATGCGAATCTTGGCTCTCACGAGCCTATGATCGCTGCCCGTATCAAAGTGGTTTAGGACGGATACATCGTCACAAATATGTTTGTCTGAGACAAGTACATAATCAATCTCGTTTTTAAAAGAACTATCGGGGCTCTTCCATGTCCATTTCCTTTGAGGAGGTTTTTTAAAGAAGATATTCATTCAGAACATTTTTTCGTTGTTCAGAAAGTCTATCATATCTTGTCCTCTTGCATTTCTTTTCCCCACGCCGAAGTTTCCGATGTTTGGTGGATCTAGGGTTGATTTTTGTTCAATCATTGCGGTAAAATCACCCATATCAAACTGACAAGTAATTAAATAATTTGACAAGAGATAAAAAAATAACTTCTCAAGTTTAAAATCAATCAATAATGGTTGATATTAAAGTAAGTAGTGAAAAAAATGTTTATTGATGATGGTTTAGACATTTATTATTACCTTCTGGTCTTAAATCCCTCGACCCTAAGTTCATCGGGATCTAAAATAGACCCTCAGGAAATAATAGTAATAATAGTGTCTAAACATTACTAATATACTATTAAAAATTTGCCCCACTTTTACCCTATGCAATGTTGCTGTTATTTTTTTTTTCATCTTCATTGAAGCTATTAAATACGAAGTTCCTGATTCACCTTCTATGAATAGAGTCATAAGATGTACCATATATCGGCCACAAGGATCTCTGCTTCCATAAACAATGACATTGAAAACTGTTATCGTGTACTATTGAAACTTTAAATTACTATTAGTGCAGCTTCTGATAGTTTCCCATTTCTGCTCGATGAAACATATGTACAATATTTTGCAATAAATCATTTCCCGATCGTATATTCCCATTAAAATGGAAACGTACAGTATTTTCATCCATATATCTTTTATGGACGTTCGTATGAAAGTTAACAAAATGTTACACAATAAGATTTATCTTATTATTAATGAGACATTGCTAGCAACACGATGTAAATTATAATCTCTAGTGTGGAGATTGAATTTAAACATGTCCATGTATATCGAGACCAATTGTGGACAAAAAAATTTTTTGGATGTAACATAAAGCTGAATAGCATATTACTGTAGAATGGACGTATCCAAATACAAAAATGAGAAAAAAGAGTTGTAACACGTAAACGTTTCTCGTTACATTTATAGAACCACATTTAATGTGTATAGAAAAAAAATTATTTAAGATTTTTTTAACCGTATATATTGACTTTATTTAGTTTTACACCTACTAAACGTACTTTACATTTAAGAAAAACACAAAGATTAAAAATATTGACTTAAAATACTAATTAAATTTAATTTTTTCCTTTTATGAGAGGTCACATCTTCTCTCTTCAAAAATCAGCAGTAATCACCCATTATGGCTGGATTCCATCGTCCTTGATAGCGAATGTCCATTGTCACAATATCTTGGTGGAATCTTTCATCCTGCTCGTCACTGACAGCTCCTATATTTTCAAGAAAAAGGACAGAAGTGAATGGAGGAAATGAATTTTTAATGACATTCGAGAACCAAGCGATTTGTAGGTATCTAAAAGTTCATTAACTAACTGTTGGGAGTTTGCATCCATATTGTTGCCCAAAAATCCTCTTACAACACTAACAAATGAGTTCATGCTCTGAGTTCCTGCCTGGTAAGCTTCTCTGTAAAATTAACGTCGTCCAGCATTTTTCTGATTTGTGGTCCAATAAAAATGCCTTCCTTTAATTTGGCATCACTTAACTTGGGAAAGACTTCTTTTAAATATTTAAATCCATCACCATCTTTATTCATAGCCTTCACAAAGTTGAAATTCACTTCTTTCTGGCCAAATTTTTGTTATATAATGCTGATTTACTGCACGACTGTCCCATATACAAAGAAAACAGCAATATTTTGTAAATCCTCCCTGAAGTCCCGGTAAAATTCCTATAACTTTTAAGTCCCCACATATCTGCCATTTATACGTGTTGTAGTTTATTTTATCCAAAACAGTGCGCATATTTTCATAACTTTCTTTCATCGTCACTGAATGGGCAACTGGTATATAGGGTTTTAAATTTCCATTATGCAATAACACAGCTTTTAAACTGTATTTAGACGAATCTATAAATAAACGCCACTCAGAGGGGGACTGCTCAATATCAAGTTCCTGCTTTAAACCATCAATATCAGTACACGAACACAACGAATTTTCCATACTGTAGAATGCAGGAAACGGAGCATTTCTTTTTCTGAAATTCGTAATTTTCGTTTCGTTGGCTACTAAGTTCCATTCCTGAAGAGGGAAACCAAGAAGTTCTGACTGTTGCTTTGATAACCACAAATCACGTACTGAATCATTTAACTCACTTTTAACAATTAAATGTGGCTCGCCGGAACTGGGACCTGGAGTAAAAGGAGGGTCGGTGCACTGTTCCTCGGAGCTGCCTGATGATGCGTTGTCTCCAGTATCTTCCAAAACAACATTTTGCGGATCTACAGGTGCGATCGGCACTGGTACATCTGCATTATGAGGAACAGGTCGCATTGCAGACCGCAAATTTGGATAGTCGATTTGTGCTTTCCCTTTTTGGAATAACCTTCAGTCTTTGTCAGGCAAAAATAGCAATCGTCTAAATGATTAGTGGGTTCTCGCCATACCAGAGGGACCGCAAAAGGCATGCTTTTTCTCTTCCCATTCATCCACTGTACTAATGATACGCTACAACTAACACAGCACACATGGGGAGCCCACTGCTTGTCTTGATCTCCAATTAAAACACCAAAATATAGCAAGTAGGCTTTTCTAACACTTTCAGAAAATGGCCTGGCTTGTGACTTCACCATAAATTCTCCACAAATATGACAAAATTTGTCAGGAGAGATTTTGCAACTGCGGCGCGTTTGTCTCGACATTTCCGTCCTTAAAACACTTTCTTACCTACACACAGAGAACCTCGCACTTCGAAACTCAACAGAAGACTGATTTCTAATCTTAATTTTATGTCTACTATTGTAAACAACACAGTTCAGGTACTTTTCCTGTTATAAAATGCATCCTTTGTAACCGTCCTCTCATTACATTGACTTCCCGCTCGACTACCTGCAAATGTAAAAGAGTCTTATTGAGCTATTGAAATGTGGTACGTGTTAGGGCTTTAGGAATATTTTTCTTATTATTAGAAGGCTATTTTCATTTTAAAAATAAAGATCTGCTTTGTGTTGCTAAAATCTTGTCGACCTTATGTCCTTTTAAGCAATAATATCTATTTACAAATTTTTTGATCATTATAGAATAATTAAACTAATTTTTCACCACATTTGATAAAGACCTGGTAGAAAATATGTTGCAAGTCCTGTGAAAAAGATCCGCGATATTATACCTAACTGCAACATTGATCATTTTATTTGAAGAAGGATATGTTTTAAGTGGAATGCGTAGTTCGTGTAGATGTATAGTGCCATCGTCGATTCTGATTAATTTTTTCGCCTCACGGGGATAGGGTACAACTGATTTAGAAGAGTGGAAAATATTTTCTGACCGTCAAGTATTTACTGAGAAAGTGTTACAAAATGCAAAATGTAGAACTATCGGAAATCAAACAGAGATGGGTGTTGTTTCCCCACTACAAATCTTCTAGATACTATACCATCTCTCAATGGCCTGTCATTGATAACACATAGCAACACGAGGCTCGGCGCGCCAGATCCAGCATCGCGGCCGTCAATGGCTTGATTCTTCTAGCGTTTTAGTTGGCGAATAGTTCTTTCTAAAATCGTTATCATATTGTATTGCAACTATTATTATGGCTCTATTCAACTTTTTAATCCTGATTGCAGTTAGATGTGCTATTTTAATTTTTTTAACTTCGGCTATGGTTTCTCCTACCACTACCGATGAAAATGAGATAAAAAGAGCAATAAAGAGTCTTATAACTAATGTGGTAGCGTTGTAAATGCCACCAAACCCAGTAATATAGTTCCTTCTCTTTCACCGGTAGATTTATGTGGTTGTTATTCTCTTTACCTTACATACCTATCCCGAACTTGGAATTTATATCTTCAAATATAAAACATTTCATAGTTCAAGTAATATGGGGGGTTTGCTAGTCCCCTATGACTAGGCATGATGACGAGGAGGTAGACAGTCTCTATGATGATATAGCTACGGCTCTCACAGACCAACAAGCGCAGTATACGATTATATGTGGAGATTTCAATGCTAAAATGGAAATGTCCTGCTTCATTTCCTACCAGGACTACCAGGCAGAAACGAGCGAGGTGAAGTAATGCTGGGCTATCTGTTACAGAATAACCTATTTCAGATGAATAGCTTCTACAAGAAAAAATTAAATAGAAGATGGACATGGAAAAGCCCAGATGGTCACACAAGAAACGAAATAGATTACATTATAATGGACAAAAAACGCATCGTCAAAGGTGTGACAGTACTGAATAGGTTCTCCACTGGAAGTGACCACAGACTCGTATGGGCTAAAGTAGTTATCGATATCGATAAAGAATGCCACAGAATGGTCAAGAAGAAAACAAATAAACCTTGGACGAGACCAACAGATATAGAGGGATTCCAGCGCTCTCTAGATAATAGATTGTTAAGCTGCGACGCAAAATCAATTTAATTAATGACATATTAACCAGTGCCAAGCTAGAAAGCCAAAATAAATACTGCCCAAAAACACAAAAGGAAGAAAAGTTGAGCTAAAATACAGGACAAATGATTCAAGAAAGAAGAGACCTCAGAAGTAAAGGAATAGTTGCTAACAACGAGCAAAAAGAAGCAAATAAAAATGTGGCGAAAATCATAAGACGTGACATTAAAGCATTCATTACAAAGCACATCCAACAAACGATTGAAGATAATAAAAGTATGAAGGTTATGAGAAGGAAACTTGGAATCGGGAAAAAACATATAATCAAACTAAAAACCAAACAAGGTATAACAACAACAAATAGAGAAGAAATCCTAAAAATAGTAGAATGCTTTTACCAGATGCTGTACACAAGCCAAAACGAAGATGTATTAAACTCTAGCACAGAACCGGATATAGTGACAGCCAAAAAAGGGATTGTAAATCAAGGTTCAGAAGAATTACCATCCATCACAATAGATGAAATAAAGCTCGCCCTAAGGAGAACAAAGAACAACAAAGCTCCCGGAGAAGACAATGTAGTTGCAGATACAATAAAAAATCTTTGGTCCGCGTTTACTAGAAAAGATCACAGTGCTATTTAACTTGTGCCTAGACAATAGTACAATACCAAACAAATGGCATTGCTATTGTAATACTACTCCATAAGAAAGGTGATATAGCGGAACTTGAAAACTACAGACCGATAAGCCTTCTGAGCCACCTCTATAAACTGTTCACAAAAATAATAACAACGAGACTTGAGAAAAAACTGGATTTCTATCAACCTCTAGAGCAGGCGGGCTTCCGTGCTAAATTTGGAACAAATGACCATCTGCAAAGCATATAAACGGTGATTGAAAAAGGCATCCAATACAATAGACCACTAGTCCTTGCTTTCGTAGACTTTCAAAAGGCCTTTGCTATGGTAGAGCTGAATGCGGTCCTCAGTGCATTACAGGAATGTCGGGTTGATTACAGATACTCAAAGCTGATATACAATATCTACAAATATGCTACAATAATGGTAAAACTTCATGAAAATACTAAATGCATTCAAATCGGGAGGTTTCAGACAGGGAGACACGATATCGCCCAAACTCCTTATCACAGTCTTGGAGTATGCTTTTAAAAAACTCAATTGGAAAAACAAGGGCCTAAATATAGATGGTTGAAACTTAACAAATCTACGTTTTGCGGATGATATAGTTTTGCTCTCAGAAAAACTTAAAGACATTAAAGATATGCTGCAAGAACTACAAAGGTATGTGCTGACGCAGGTCTAAAAATTAATATGTCAAAAACAAAATTAATGACAAATTTAGTTCCCAGAGAGCAAATTTTCATTGATGATGAGGAAGTAGCTCTGGTGAACAAGTATAATTATCTTGATCATGAAATCCAAATCTCAAGAGACAACCAAACGTGGTGAAATGAAAAGAAGAGTTACACTATCTTGGGCAGCCTATGGAAAGCTTGCGGAAGTATTTATAAGCGACATACCACAATGTTTGAAGAGGAAGGTGTTTAATCAATGTGTGTTGCCGGTCATGACCTATGGAGCTGAAACCTTAACACCAACCACAGCAAATGCTAAGAAACTTATGGCGCAAGATGGAAAGGTTCATGCTCGGGGTGTCATTGCGGGATCATATAAGAAATGAAGATTTACGAAGAAGAACCGGCGTCACAGATGTGGTTGTCCAAATTCGCAAACTTAGGTGGAAGTGGGGTGGATATGTGGCACGAATGACGGACGGGAGATGGACGAAAAGGCTGCTCGAGTGGAGACCGCGCTTGGATAAAAGAAGCAAGGGAAGACCCCCTACACGTTGGACGGACGATCTAAAGAGATGTGCAGGCAACTGGATACAAAGAGCTCAAGGCAGGAAGGAACGGGCAGAAATGGGGGAGGCTTATGTCTAGCAGTGGACACAGAGAGCTGAATGATGATGAGTCCACAAGTTCCGAAATGCTTGAAGACGTACTTCTGTTTCGAACGCAGTTTTAACGGATGTCGAAGATATTCCTTTTTGGGCAATGGACGAGGTCTTTTCCTTCGAAGCAATGTAAGAAGGAAAGAAAGACAAGTTTCAAAGTGGTGATATTATCGTTGTAATTTTTTACCTTCAGGTCCATTTTTCATATCAAATCATCATGATATAAATTGGCAAGCACATAGTCATTAATATTTTCTCTTACTGTTGACCATTTCGTTCCTAAGATGTGCTTTACGTAAAGTGAGGTTACCCCTTTAAAAGGTATGTCATGGCCTTGTGTTTCTATATTAGATAGTTAAAATTATTTATAATTTAAGTAGGGTCCTTTCTCGGGGCTGAATCTTCATCCTACCTGCCTAGAGAGTTTTTTGTCGAAAGGATGCTGATCGCATGGTGTGACGTGCAGCAGTAAGGAGCCTAAATTTGGTCCAATCAAGTAGCCGTGTGGGTTGGGAAATAGCCACCAACCACTGCCAGTGATTTCCATTTCTGTGTAACTAGGTGTAAAGGACAAACAAGTAGGCTTTATAATTACCTGTCTTATTTTTGTCGAACTTACCGTTAAGTGATTTTTATTGTCTCTATTGAGGGAAACCGCCTATTTGAAATATTATTTCCTTAGACTTTATACATTCAGTTTTGTGACACCCTATATATATATGTAATGAAAAAGAAAAGAAAAACCAATCATAAATTGAAGTCGGGTTTTGCGAGGTTTTTTCTATGGATCCTCAGTCGTATCGTTCGAGAGCGGGGACAGAAAATCTGAAACCGGCGCTGTGAACAGTTTATTTTGTGAATTGTTTTTTCTTTATGATGTAAGATGCCGTTACAAGTCCGTAAAATGAAATTTATAATATTGTTATTAGCATAATATGTACAAATATTGCTTTTATTTTTATGGATAGTTCATATTAGACGGTATAACATATGTATGTATTTATTGAAATCGTTTTATGCTGTGAAAAATATTGCATTAAATGAAAACCAAAAATAGATTATTTTCTGCCTTTTCGTGCTGGGATTTTAGTTTTAGTACGACTGAGATTGTAGGCAATGTAACGGGCTACGATTACATACGATGACCTATAAGGAAATTCATTTTTCTGGACGAAATGGCGAAGGATCTAAATAAAAAAATTGACGTAGGACGACCATAGATTGACATATTTCTGGACGGTAAATAATCAAACATCATATTATTTATTAAAATAGACTACAAAAATTATATAAACATCACAATAGTACTAGTATTGGAAAAGCATGGAACCCAATCCATTAAACTAGGTATTCTAAAGCAAATCTTTCATATTTATGTCCATATATATCAAATGCACAGGCCTTCTTGTGAATGGTTAACTTTACACACACGATATATCGTTCCAGCTGGAACCACAAAGCTTCGTTGTATATTGATATTTTCCCCTTGGTTCTGTCTTATTGTGCTGCCTTTCTAAATGGAAAAAGGTACCTTTCGTCTAATCACTTGCCTTATTTTCATTATTTCAGTTCGATAATACACCTTGATGGTCATCCGCATTTCAGCCTTCCTGGGAGGGCTGTATCTAAAAGAAAACAATAGTTATAGATTGGTTACAGATTGGCGGATTACCTAGTTGAAATGTAATGCGGTTATTTTGTGAGCTTATTTAGGGATATCTAGCACTGAAATTATAACTTACTTGTTGTACATTTGTTGGTCATTCCGTGCTAATTTTCTCGTTGATTTATACTTGATAATATATTGTTTTGCTTAGGTGATTACGGAATATTTTCATTTTGGGAATGAAACATTGACGTTTGTTAGAAGTATGACATGTCACTTTGGATTTGGACCATAGACTCATAGACGATCGGTGGTAGCCGCGTCGGATCCGTCCGTCGATATCGACTCGAGAACCATTCTAATTCGCGTTGCTTTTACTGTAGGATTTAGCTATCATACGCTTGAATTTGCTGATTGTATTCGATGGAATCAATGTTTAGCACTCTAGGCTTGTAGATTGACGGAGTACTCCGCTGATTATTTGGTATTAAAGTTCGATAATATTTCAGCTCGGAGTAGATCCTGTCCTACGCCAAGGAAATTGTTCTGTTTCATATAATCTGTGGGGGTAATTTTGGCGGTGCATGGCCTTCACGGTCGACACGGTTGCCAAGTTAATGCCTTATTTGGCATAATGCTATTAGTGGCGCGTGTTGATTGTAATTTTAGACTGCCGCATAACGCGTGGGTTATATAATCCCACTAAGCATTTAAAAGAAGGTTCTAACTGATTCAAATCGGTTCGATAGTGAGTCGCTTTATCGCTTGATTTGGCGAATCCGGTAGTATGACATCATAACTTTCTAGTACTTTGTCACAAATAGGGACGCTCCTGGCAACATAGCATATTGAGCCGGCGCGATGATGATTCTGCTAGCCTCGTCATTTTGGGAGCAAGCCAATTTAATCTTTATGTGATCTTGAAGGAACCAGTAGGTTTCAGTGCCTAGCTATCGAAATTGGGAAATTTCGTTGAGATACTGATATTTAGTGTGAAATATACAGTGCCCTAGTTAGGGGATTATTCAACGAAGCCCTTGAGCAGGATTGTGGTCGTCGATGGTTTCTCGTCTGATGGATGATTGTAGATGAAGGAAGATTTGTAGATTCGTCCACCTGCACTCACGTTTGGGATTTGACTTTCGAGAGCTGCCACACACTTGAACCCCGTTTAACACCTAAAGGTATGTTGTTTGAGTAATTTTGGTACAGTTATGGTTTTGTTCCGTTATTTGTTGAGGTTCTGTACCTGTTTCCTTCATATTTTGGCTTGATCACCGTTCTAATTTGCCCTATTTGTTTCAGGGGTTTTTATTTTTAATTTTGGATTTGTGGATTTTATCTTTGGATCTTTGGGTTTTCCTGTTACGTTCCGGTTTCCTTCCTGGGTTTCCAGAATGCATACTGAGACTCCTCCGAACTACACGTGATTTCGGAGTAACCATCAAGTTAACTGCGTGGCTCGCTATCTGATCCAAGCCCCAACGCTTACGGAGTGTGTCTTCTCGACCTTGACGCTCCAGTGATTTGACGAACACCTGGATCCTGGATGAACTCACTGTTGGCTTGATAACGTATCAGATAAGTCTTATTTTAGGATATTATCTAGTGTATTTTGGGACTTTTATTTTATTTCATTTGATTATTGTGTTCTATTTGATTGGTGATTTAGGGCTACTTAAATTAAAGTTTCGGTGAATTTGTTTAATGAAGGTGATTAAGGGTTTTGCTTGATTTAAAATATAGTGATAGTAGTAGCGGATTATTCTCAATAGTTAGCCTAGGTATACTGGATTATCCAGCTAGTCCGGATAGTATTGGCGTGTTATTAATTAATTTCAGCGTAGTCTTGATTGCGTGTTATACTTCTTTTCAGCGTAGTCTTGATTGCGTGTTTTATATTTTCCAGCGTTGTATGATATAAATATGTTTGGAACTGTTCATATATCAACATAGCATATCGATGCGTACTCATGTAGGTTTATCTTTGGTACCGATACTAATTAATAGGTCGATATTTTACTTACATTAATGAATATTTTATTTACATGAATCTCTAGTACATTTGAACTAGCACATTAACTTCTCGCTTATTGATTAGAGTTATTTAGAGTGTAGAAGTAGAAGAAGTTATCATAATTTATACCGTATAGGTTGATAGCACCAATCAAGGGCATGTAAACGACACGTGATCACGTCTTCGTATTTATAGGGCGCCGTAAATATAACATCAAGTACTACTTAACTTTAAACCGTTACTTTTAATATTCGATCTTTAGTGTATATATATTAATAGTCATAGCTACATACACAAGAAATTCTCCCTGTAGCAATTATTTTTTTTCCTTATCTAATTCAAAAGCATCATCACCAATACTGAATATACACTTGTTATTGTTGTTTAATTGAGGTGGTATTTCTTTTTTTTGGTTTCCCGTTCCAAGTTTTCTCAATAGGTTATAGCGGGGAGGAGAGCAATTTGTGGTTATTGGTCGAATCTCACTGAAGATCCAGCATCAGGGCATGGCGATAAGTTAACCGCGTGGCGCTCAGGCATTATAACTCACCACGACCCTTCTCCACTGTCTAAAAGCTGGGGGCCGCCATTGTTCCTGCACTAAAGGCTGTACCACCGATTGTGAACTTGGAGATTGTTGTGAGCTTGGAGATTTTTGTAAACTTGGAGATTTATGTAAATTAGGTTTGTATTTTGTGGGAACTGAGCGTTACAGCAAGGGACTTGGTCAATCTACTAACATTTTTCTCCCCTGACTGTTCGAATATCGTAGCATGAATGATTATTTATCATTTAAAATGATCATTCTAGAGATATTGGCTCAAATTGCAACTATAGCTGAGTAGCCTCCCGTATGCTTTTAAAATTTTTGATATAATAGTTGTGTAAAGTGACCCTTTTTTATGAATGGGAATATTGTCGCATGAGCCGTAGGCGATTATTAAATTACTTTACGCACTAGTGCGTAAAATATATTATTTTAGGCACTGCCCTAAATGTCAAAAAATTTCAGATTTACTTTACGCACTAGTGCGTAAAATAGCTTATTTTACGCACTGCACATTAAAAAGGTCTATTTTACGAATCTTAGAGAGTGCGTAAAGTGAGTATTTTACGCACAGTAGTAGAAAAAAAACATTATAATGAAATTATATACTTTTCATAAAATTCGTTAAAGTTCTTAACTGGGACACTAATCCAAATGCCGCATATCTGAAAATTTATTTCTATTTCTCTTTGGGTTTTCTGGTGTACGCTTTTCGTATTTTAGTAGTGCTAAAGCATATGGTGTGTTAAGCTAACCGAATCGATTATGCATCCACTTACTTAATTAAGGTAATTGTATCGACCGTTCGCGATGCTTTATCACATTTCATTTGAAGTGATTAAAACGTGTCGCCATATACATAACTAACTAAGATGGCACATGCCCTGCATTAATTAACTATTACTATGTCAACAGCTAGCAGAAACAATTTATCACAGAAGATCTTTGCCTAATACTGCCAGGCATATCGTAAATTTGCCCATTAAATATTAACACAATTAATGGCTTTGCTCTATTTATGGCAACGTTTCAGAACAGGGGAGATCTAATCGTCGTTTGTTGCTTACTGGAGCTTAGAATTGGCTTTGTTCAACCATAGTTTATTTATAAGTCGCCAGACGTAATATAGGAATTATAATAATCCTCAAGGATGTAGACCCTATGATAATACCATGTTTAAAATTTTAATAGCAATGGAAAACTGTAGGAAGATGGGGGGGAATTATATATTTGCGAAATTTGTGAGTTCTCAAATATAGTCCCATCACTAAATCTACCCATGGAACCGACGTCAATGGTTGTGAAGCGATAGTGAGCATCTACCGTCGCGTCGCCATTATAACGATACAGCAGTATTATTTGTAGTTAAAAAATGATGAACCACTGAGTAGTGATTTCTAACCCGCACCTGTTTACAATATATCGATCAAACGCAGTTATAAATTCGCCACTCTTTCAAAATCTTTGCAATATTTTCCCACATTTTTACTCTTGGCGAAGGTTGCAAACGATGCCAGATTGCTTTGCACACTTCAGAAACAATTGTCGACCCATTTTTTCGTCCATTCTTTAACTTGATGCTACAGTTTTCCACATACCATCTGAAATAATACAAAAAAGTTTAGTAAGTAGTGATGTCAGGTGCCGTTGTCAAGGATAAGTGAGGAAAACTTAGATATTGTCATCGGAAGGCAAAAAAATGAAAAGTGGATAGAACGCTGATCCTTTAAAGCCTTGGATATTTTAGAAAGAAATGGAGTTCTTGATACCGTTCTTGAAAAATAGACCTGCGACTTTGAATGTGGAACTGCTGGCAACGGGGAGAGCCGATGAAGAAGAATCGGGAGCTACCGAAATGTTGCAGCAGTCGATCAAAAGTCACTGAAACTAGAGACACTGATAACGATGATGCCAGAAAGACACATAAAACTCCCAAATAAAAAAACATTAAAAAAAAAAACTTTTTCTGTTAAATCTTCTCCGATCGAGCAGTTCCTTTAAATATAAAACAGCGAGCGCGAGACAGAAAAGCAAAAGTAAATATTTGAGATTTTGACGTAGGATAAAGCCAAGAACGTTAGTTAGTTTAACCCTCTTGGGACAAAACAGAAAGATGTTTTGCCGACATTTTTGAAGGCAATGTATAGTGCTAAAAGGTGCTTCCAGATAATCCAGCGAAAAGTTTCGGTTAGTTTGGATTGTCTCCCAAACAGAGGAACAGTATGTAAGATCTAGGAAACCAGAGCTACTCCACGATGTCCACCTCTTCCGATACATGCAGCAAAGATTATACAGATATCTTGTCACGTGCCGTCTTGGCTATCGTATATCGAAGCGTAAATAAACTTAGAATTGGTCACCATTCATATGGCTTCGAGCGCATTTGTATTTACTAGCGAAAAACCCTCGTAGATTCTGGCCGGCTTCGCTTCGACGATATCTTGATCGAGACAAATAAAATAAAATTTGCGTTGCTAAACAAAGTTCGTTTTCTTTGTCCTTCTGGTAACATGACCGAGGAGTACTTACGCTTACCTGACATACCTTAAAGTCTATAATTGATTGGTTGCTACAATAACGGCAGGTCTAACTAGTTCTTTTATATTGTTTTTGCGGCAGTTACCAACGTGCCATAACTGACCCATATAACCATAGTACGGCCCTGTAACGAATCATGATTCGACATCCGTGAATTAGTCTTTGATTAAGTGAATATTCGAGTTACTTGAATTTTCCCACAACGACATAACGAGTGGATATTTGCAAGGTCGCTGGCCTGCGTTCACATTTTTATTGACGTTATTTTTTTAATTATTATTGCATAAAGCGTTCATCGTAAATTACGACCGAATATTTCGGCGTTTGTTAAGATAAAGCGTGTAATTTATTTCTTCAAGTAACCTAGTAAAGCCTACTATTTCTCGTTGAAATATAGATATTACCATAAAATTAATCTGCTAGAATTACTGGTCATTTTCTCATCCTTATTCTTTCTTTTTTATGTTCAGCTGTGATATTTCATTTAACAGTAATAAACCGATTCTATGTTTGTCGATTTACCTGTTTTATTTAATTAACTTTTGATTAATATTCCAAAGGAGAGGCCGCTAAATAGTTTTAATGATCTAATATTGATTTTTATTGCTAAAAACTTTTACAATGAAGGAAATAATCACCAATAAATATCAATATATTTGACATTTTCATTAATGCCAAAAGCTCAACTTTTAAGTTGAAGTAAAATTATTCGCAGTATTCTAAGTTGTTTGTTATAACTTATTATAGTCCAAATCAACTTCAAGCCAAACGTTCGTATATTGCATCCATAGATAAACCATCAGGTACTAGGATGGAAAAACTAAGCCATTTTATTTCAATTTCCATCACTTAGCTTTATTGAACAATGAAACTGTCGAAAAATTTTGTCGCACCTACTAATATATCAAACATAATTGGTTTGTGTATCGTATATTGTAGATACAATGTATTCGGCACAATAATTTGTATAAAATTTATGGCCTCCCATTTAGAAATAAAGAAATATATAACAATTTTTAAATGTTATCTGTTAGATCGTATGTCATTATCCACTTAAAACTACTATTTTATGAAATACATAACCCCTCGGAATTTCATAGCGACCTGACTATTACAATCGATGCTAAGGCCCAGTTTCATCCAGAACGGATAAGTTTATTGCTCAAATATTTAGTTTCTAATAGGATTATTCCAACCGACTAGAAAATCGTATGAGAGGCCGTTCTTTCTAATTGCAAATTTCACCTTTGAATACCATAAACAACCTGTCATGTTGACGAACGAATTATGCAACTAGAAATTACCGTCCCATGTACGGTTTTCACGGTCGGTTGGAACAGATCTATTGTTAAATAACTATTGTATCCAAAGTAATTATTCTAGGAATAAAGTTATTCGGATTTAAAGAAACTAGCGCTTAGGCTGTAATTAATGGGAAAATATATTCTCAATTAAATCTTTAAATATTCTTATAGAATATTTCGTGGGCTTACAAGCAAAGCACACTAAGTCGTTTTTTTAACAACATTCATATTGTATTAGCGGACAAATGATTATGGAATTTATGACATACGTAAAGGAGCCTGTTAACATCAATCCGAATATTTTACAATCATAGTTCTAGTGATATAATTAAAAATGCTTAAAAATATTTTTTGTCGAGAATAAGAATATATTTGAGCAGTAGATGTTTGATAATAATTATAATACTAGAATTTTGATTGTAGATTTTTTGATATTAAAAGATCAGTCCCTTTTATGTAGGCCTATAAATGGTGTATAAGAATATCTAAAATTATGATTAAATATAATATCTTAATTAAACGCGAGTGACAGTTTGGGAACTCGATCTTGTTACGATAAACTTTGAATTGTCTAATTTGTTGCAATATTCATTCTTTTATTTACTATATTAATTCTCTTACTACCATAATTCAAATAAAAAGCCAATTTGTTACTATAAACTATAAATGCACTTTCATTTTTAATAATTGCTTTAATTTACTAAAAATATAAACTGAAAGATAACTTAGGGTGTATAGGTTCGGAGCATGCTAGTTAAAATTTATTTCCGAGTGTAGTTGATGTGAAAAGGTGCAAAATAAAAGATTAGAAATTTCAAAAAACAATTATTCTATTTCCTTCTAACAAAAATAAGACTTGAAACTTAAGGCCAATTCCCACATAGCAGCGCCGCAGCAGCGCGGCGCGGCGCTGCAAATGCCGCTCCCGAAAATATTCATATTTTTAAATCGAACAGTTCCCATATAACAGCGCAGCGCCGCAGCAGCGCAGTACGTCAAAATTCAACGCCTTTGAGAGCGTTCCATGCTGCTTTGACGCTCGTCGCGCTGCCAAGTGGATATTAGGAAGGACCCGTCGATTTTGTTTTTCGATCGCGCATATTCTGACATAAAATGTAGATATACATAAGAGTGACAGAATAGTATATTAAGATACTAGTTTTAAAAGACCATATTTTATCGCACGAGCACGAAATTAGGAAACGACCCGCTTGCGGGGAGTTTCCTAACGTGGGAGTGCGCTAAATGCCTTTTAAAACGTGTATTTTATAAAATTTTTTCTATTTTGCACGTTTTTTAATGAAAAACATTAATTTATTCAAGTCGCAATCAAAAGTTGGACGGCCATCTTGTCACTTTTGACGTCGGTATTATTAGAAATCCCATTCAAAACGGTGTCGAAATTTTTGCTAGCGAGCCTTGACATTGAACAATTTTGTTAATATCATAGTAACCAGTCAACAAAAGTAGTGTCGAAAAGAGCTACTTTTCGACACTACTTTGCGTATCGAAAAGACTTCTTTATGATACCAAAATAGAAAAAAAATATTTTTTTATTAAATGGAATCCCCTGTATATTATTGCATATTTGGATTTTGCGGAGAATTCTAGACATATTTCAT
>MU191875.1:0-14780 GCA_016904865.1 Pissodes strobi
TGCGAACTCACCCTAGCTTCTTGGTCACCAATCAGGCATACAGCTCGCAACGAGGGACACCATTTCTTAAATTCAGTCATCCAATTGGACAGTGTCGATTTTGGCACAATAACAATGTGGGGTCCGGCTGTATTCTTGTAATGCTTCATGAAACCCAGCAGGGAGATGGTCTGTAGTGTCTTACCGAGACCCATCTCATCGGCAAGAATACCATTAATACCTATGAAAGTGATAAATCATTAACAAAAGCACTGGACAATGTTTAGTGCGCGTGACGAAGCTTATTTGCCTTTATTAAAGACATGGGACGTTGAAATGTTCGTGTCTTTTTTTTTCAGTGAAAAGGGTTGTATTGCATAGGTCAGTCAGTAGGATAAGTGTAGTTTTTGAATACAAGATACAGTGGCGAATGGTCTCGGGGGCGCGAGCATCCGAGGAAAAAATAAACAAAGCAAATATTTTATTCTTTACAAAATAATAAAAAAAAACAGAAAAAATTGCAATCAAATCTCTTGAAAAACTTATTAGGGAATTATAACTAAGTCGAGCAATAAAAGCTGCAATAATTACAAGACTTTTCGAAAGAAGTATATTATTAGAAGAAATCAAAAAGTTAAACAACATGAAGGCTCGACACATGAATCGTTCTATGTAAGTGCCATTAATGGTCAATTAAATTCCATCTAAGGGAAGCAGGTTCAAAAAATTCAAAATTTTATTTACGCTAAGAGCATTTTACAATAATAGTCCACAATAATTGAAATAGAAAACATAGTCAAGTCTTGAATCAAGTCGTTTTTTATCACCAAATAAAGGCTACAAATTTACATTGAACATCGCATATTTTTGCACCACACAGTAAATCTATTGAGATCCTCCTGCAACAAAAGACAGTCATTCTGTGATCTGATAACCATAAATGGTTTCAGATCACCAGCAAAGGCGAGGAACTGACAGACACAAAAAACTTCTTTTACGTCATTAATAAAACAATCCCTTGAGGATACTTTCGAACCAGTTGAGAAGATCACCAAAAATGCCAAGCAAATCAAGCTTTTTTACTAATGCCATGAACAACCCTGTCGAAAGCCTTCGAGAAATCAGTATATATGGAGTCAACCTGACCCCCATTCTCACAGGCTTCCAACAGGCATTGCTCATAACACAGAAGATTGGATACTGTTGACCTTCCTTTCATAAATCCATGCTGCTCATTTATAATTAAATGTCGAAAATGTGGCGTTACCTTTTCTGCAACAATAGATTCGAAGACTTTAGATATTAATGACG
The DNA here is from genome assembly GCA_016904865.1 of Pissodes strobi. Lineage (NCBI taxonomy): Eukaryota > Metazoa > Arthropoda > Insecta > Coleoptera > Curculionidae > Pissodes > Pissodes strobi. The sequence continues at coordinate 1,291 of MU191875.1, forward strand.
TTTTTGATATTGCATGATAGTTTTTTATATCTGACCTATCCCCATCCTTAAAGATTGGAGTAACATAAGACAATTTCCAGTAAGAAGGGAATTTGCCACTTTTCAAAGACAGATTAAACATTTTACATAACACGCCTGACAAGACGTACATACAATTCTTTAATAGGACAACAGGGACTCCATCTGGCCCAGAACCCAGACTAGGTTTTAAAACATTAATCCTGTCAAAAACGTCAATCACTGAAAGTTGTAGATTACCAAGTGAGACAGATTTATCACAGACGATAATAAATAAATGAAATAAATAATGAAATTTATTCATGCCTGTACAAAAATATGCTTACACACGTCAGTAGAGAAAATATATGCCGCAAACAAGTACATACATATTTATATCTAGATGGTTAACACATTATACAATAAACATTTTAAACATTTTAAATTGTGTTCATATTACACCATTATACAATTTTCTTTCAATATGATGCAAGGATACAAGAATACCTGCTCAATACAAACATATTGATACAACCATAACACCATTTCAAAATAAGTACAAAACACAAGTTATTAAAATCAGTTAGTCACCCACCATGTCCAAGAAACTATTTTCAAAGAACTCTTCTAAGGAATAAAAACATTTACCAATCAAGTACTTCTTGACTACAGATTTGTATTTTATTATAGGTAGCATTTTCACAGAGAATGGCAACAGATTGTACATCCTTGGCGCATAGAATGATATACCCATCCTTATCTTGTTTATTCTATGATAATTTATACATATATGTTCTCTATTTCTCGTCAGATGATCATGAACCCTTCCATGTGTTGTATAACAGTGATAATTTTCTTTGACGTAAACAAGACACTGGTAGATATACAAACAAGGAACTGTCATCATTTTGCCTACAGTCATCTCGATACCCTATCTTTGCCATCACTCTCACAGACTTTATTTGAAGGCTGAATATTCTTTTAATGTTTGGTGCATGACCCCATGATAATAGTGCATATGAGATCCTTGCTTGAATGCAAGCATAATAAGCCACCATCACTCTATCAGACACCACATTCACCAGTCCTCTCAACGCATACACACCAGAAGCAACCTTACCATACAATTTGTCGATATGCACATTCCAGGTAATTTTTTTGATCAATCTGAACCCCCACCGATTCGGAACACTCGACATCTGCAAGTGAACGAAGGGAAAAATAGAGCACCTCTGTTTTTGATTGATTTAAATTTAATTGATTGCTGGAAAACCCATTTAGCAACATTCGACCGTGACTCGCTCACCGCTATTTGTATATCATTAAGTCCGTTGGCCCCTTTTACAATATTTGTGTCATCAGCAAATACTACAAGGTCGGCACTGGGGTCACAGCATTCAAGATCGTTAATGTAAATTAAAAAGAGAAGTGGCCCTAGCACCGAGCCCTGTGATACTCAAAAAAGTACATCATCGAATTCAGATGCGGCACCATTTATATCAACAAGCTGTTTTCTACTACTTAGGTATGATATAATGAGTTCTCGACTAATGGAATCAATTTTGTAGTACTTGAGTTTTGCTAGCAGCAGTTTGGACGAGACACAGTCAAAAAGCTTTGCTAAGGTCACAAAATAATGCCCCTATAAAATCTCCACTTTCATACCCCTCATTCACATGGTCAACAAGTCTATTCATTGCCTTTGTTGTTGACATAGAACTTCTGAAACCAAACTGTGTAGGATTAAATAAATTATTTATTTCAAAGAAAGAAGATTCTGTTTTTTAAAGCTCTTTCAAATACCTTCGAAAATATCGATACTATTGATATAGGTCTATAGTTGCCTATTTCATTGATAGGTCCTTTTTTATGTATAGGTACATTCCTTATTAAATCTTTGGGTACAACCATAGACATATAACTTAGTTTATAGCCTATGGATACAACCCTAGCTATTTTTAATGCCGATGGAAAAAGTGAGTCCTTAATACACTAATTTATGAGTTTGTTTGTATGAGAATGCTGTGCTATTATCCAAATCTAAAAATTCTGAGTACACTGATGTGAAATGGCTATTGAAAATTTCTGAAATTTGCTGAGGATCATTGCTTTCTGGTTATTTAGATTCATACACTGTGGGTACTCCAAGTTTCCTTTTTTTAAATTCACGAATTGCCAAAATCATCTTTTGTCAGACAGCTGATTTTCAAGTTTTAAAGTGTAGGTTTTGCGACAAGAATGTTACATCTCTCCACATTTTATTCGCAAATCAGAAAAGGCAATGTATTCTTCAAATGAGTTAGTGTTTTTGAATCTTTTATGTGCTTTTTTTTTTCTTTTCAACAATCAAGTCCTTCAGCTCATTGTTCATCCATCTAGGAAACTTTGGTGATTTGTAACGGGAGGTAGGTGTATAAATCTCAATTGCGTAGTAGAGAATATTATAAAACTGTGATACTGCCAGATCGACATCAGTGCACTCATTAATAAAACTCCAATTAAAACTGGATAGAAACAAATTCATATTAATAAAATTTGAACAATTAAAATTATAATAAAAATAATCCGAAGGCATTTTTTTTGGTATACATTCTAGGTTAAAATTGCATTCAAACGCAGGATGTGGAGCATTCAGCTTCAACAAAGGCTTACCAGACAACATAACCGTGACATTTACATGATTGCTAAACACTAAATCCAAAAAGTTCCCATATTTATTAGGTACCTATATGATTGTTTTGGAATAAACCCAAATATGCCACACAATCAGACAACACAGTGGTTTCATTGGTCACAATCCCAGACGGAGATGTTGCATGCACGTCATTGATCCATTTGATCTTTGGCAGGTTGAAATCACCCCATAAAAAATTTCATAAAATCAATTTGGTCAGCCAGGTGCATTACAGCAAGGCTAAAACTTTCATACACATCGGCATCAGAAGCATCCGGAATATATGCATTGCCAATAATGATTTTATGATTACAAATAGAAGCCAGTACAAAAACACACTGCACATTGTCAATTGAAATACAAAGAGAGCGACAGGAAAGGGTACTCCGTACAGCAATGAGCCCTCCTCCCTGGGTTAAATAAATACTCGTTTTGGCTGATCTATCACATCTATATATAAAATATCCATCAAGACCAAGTTCACTAGATGAAACGCCCTCATCTAAGAATGTTTCAGTCACGAAAATTATATCATAGACTTCTGTCAGTGTATTGCACATTAGGGACTGGAGCTTTGATTTGATGCCTCTCACATTTTGGTAGTAAAAAGTTATGGTTCTGTCACCATGATCTGCGGATGGCAAAAATCCTGAACACTGAGCAAAAGCAAATTTTAATTTATATAGAATCTTCACAAAAATGGTGGATGCGCTTTAAGCCACAAGCCACCACTGGCAAGATGTCACCTTGTAGTCGCGAAAATCATTTTAGAAACAGAGTCCTGAAGTTTTGATGTGTAAACATCTTACGCGGCGGTATGAGGGTAATCTCGGCAAATGGGGGGACGGAAATGTGTAAACCGATTGTGACATTATAAGCCGTCGCATTGAGGAGCAAGCTAATCCAGAACTGTGAAGGATTTTTATACAATTTTGCCATTTAAAATCGGTTTTAAACGGATTTTAGACGATTAAAAAGCATATATTATATTAAACGAACAGTCAAAAGTATTATTCAGATGCCCAGACTTTTAAAACAATAATCAGTCATGGCCCTCTTCTATAATTTGCAAAGTTTGGTTTTTTTAATGGACGGTTGAAGTTAAAATGAATTTTCGCTTCAAAATCCAAGACAAATTCGTCCGAAGCAACGGCTATTGTCCTAAAAAAGTCCGAATTTTCGGATTTTTATACAATTTTGCCATTTAATCGTTTTTAAACGGATTTTAGACTATAAAAACAAATCATTATTTTATATTAAACGAACTGTCAAAAGTATTATTCAGATGCCCAGACGTTTAAAACAATATTGAGTCATAGCCCTCTTCTAAAATTTGCAAAATTTGGTTATTGACTTTCCCAAATCAAAGGATGTCGGCCCAAGATGAGTAGCTGGTAAAAGAATAAACTGTGTAAATTTTCGTGTCGAATTTGTGCAGTGAATTAATCCACTCCGAAGTTTCGGAGTGGATTAATTCACTGCACAAATTAAGTAAGTATTATTAAAGAATCCTAACTAATATTATAAATGCGAATGTGTTTGTTTGTTTCTTACGCCTTCACGCATAAACTGTTCTGATCATCATGAAATTTTGTACAGATATTTTCAAGAGTATAGTAAAGAACATAGGACACTTTTAGCTTTTACCCGCGGCTTCGCTCGCCTTGCTTTTTACGGTTAGTTTTAATCCTAATTTTTTAATTCCTTGAGGTTATATTTGCAAAAAGTTTTTTTCTTGATTTTGGGTTAGTTGGAGGGCTATGCGTGAAGTGTAATATTAGACATTCTAATGTAAATGTTACAAGGCATTCTAGACATAAATGATTTTTTTACACATTAACCATCATTAGGCATTTTTTGTTTTTTTTTTCCACTATCCTTGTTTCATGTTAAACATGATGATTGTCCCATAAAGAAACTAATGAAACATGCTGTTTGAAATTACAGCTTAAGAAAAATGATAGCTGGTACCTTAAAATTAATCAGATCGCAGACAAGAAATACAAATATAAAATAAATAAATGTAACGTTCTATTTCTGATAAACTCTTACCATTTTCGTATAAAGATATCATCCAATTTAGCCCCCTAATCTGATAATCTCTCATTTCACCTCCTTTAATATATGGCGGGGATGCCTCGAAGCGAATCATGGCTTTTGTTTTGGCATTCGTTTCCGCCAAAAGTTCCTCATCTTCTTCCTGTTCAGTTTTGCGATGCCTATGATCTACAACATCTTCCTTAATTTTCTTAGGCCTGCCAGGGGCTTTTCCCTTGGTCGGAGTTTTGCTTTGGTTCATGAAATGCGAAAAAATCTCGGTCTGTTTGAGTAAGTAGTCAAAACGCCTGCCACGGTCCGTTTCCAGCTTGGTGTCGAAGTCTTCATTTTTTGAGTTTGCATCGGAGGAAGATTCATTGTCATTGGTCTATGGTTGATCAAAAGAACTGAGGTTAAAATGATTAATAACAATAATATTAGGTATCTGCCAATATTGCTAGAGCATGGTGTAGCAGCGAATAAATGTTAGTTTAGAACTTGACTCGATAATAATTCAATAGTGTTGATAATGGACTATCTTCAAGAAGCAATTGAAAATTGTATTTATACAAAATTAGAGGCCCAACGAATTGTCCATAATAACCCAAACAAGAAACAAAGCATGTGCAATGGAAATTGAATGACTTACAGCACTTTCTACTATTTCAGTGGCGTCTGTAGTTTCTTCGGTCTGAGACATTTTTCCTAGGTCTTTTCTAATAAATATCACAGTTAAACACACAACTGACACAACATAACCAGGCGGGAAAAATACTAACAATTATTTGCTTGCTTGACAGAATTTACAACTTTTCCTAATCTTTGGGTGCCTGGCCTTACGGTAAATTTTAGGAACTTTTGGTTTTTAACTATTCAACATTCAGTTTCCTGAATTATTTCTGTCTTGCACTAGCTTCATGCTATATGTGTCTCTTTTGCATCTAGGGCAGATGCTGCCAAGGAAAACAAGGATAAAAGATACACTGAGTTGGATGGAACATCAACAAAATGCTTGATAATTTTTAAATTTTCGAACGTGGATGTTAAAAAGCGGCTTTACCGAATGACCTTGAAAAATATCGACCAATCAAATAGCAGTAGGAATTATTTTCAAAATTTCAGAGCACGTCAAAAATCAAAAAATCAACAATCAACAACAAAATATTGTTTGACGCCGGAAAAATATAAAAAAATGGTAAGCAATTTAACTAAGTAATTCGTCCAAAATTATGTTCGCAATACTTTTAAAACGCTCTCGTTGCAGTCACAATCCGGCGTAGTAAAAAAGTCTGCGGCCCCTCGCAAGAAATCGGGCCCCAAATTCGAGCTGAGCGAAGATCAAAAGAACGACATCAAGGAAGCTTTTGATCTGTTTGATACGGAAGGCACTGGCAGGATTGATTCAAAAGACCTGAAGGTGGCTATTAGAGCACTTGGATTTGAGCCCAAGAAGGTAATATCAAATTACTAATAATAGTCTGATATGAGAAATCTAGTGAGATCCCTCAATCTTGCCATGAACAAATCTCGCATTAAATTTACTGGAACGTCAGATTCAACCCAAACTATTAAGCTGTGTATATGTTTTCTTAAAGATTTAATGACTGATTTAGGAAGAAATCAAAAAGATGATTGCCGACATTGACAAAGATGGCACTGGAAAAATCTCGCATGAAGACTTTCTGGAACTTATGTCAATCAAAATGGCTGAAAAAGATTCTCGAGAAGAAATTTTGAAAGCTTTTAGGTAAGACTTTGAGGGTATCAACAACAATCCAATAACCTTTTTTCTATAAACTTTCAGACTATTTGACGATGATGAAACTGGTAAAATAAGTTTCAAAAACCTGAAGAGGGTCGCAAAAGAGCTAGGAGAAAACTTAACAGATGAGGAACTACAAGAAATGTTAGACGAGGCGGATAGAGATGGGGATGGAGAAATTAGCCAAGAAGAGTTCCTCAGAATTATGAAAAAAACTAGTCTGTACTAGAATATGTGCATGATTTCGTGTTTTATGTAAGCTATTTTAATGTATGATTGCTTTGTGGATTTTTTAAAACAAATAATGTGTTTCAATGTTGGTCGTCTATTAGAATTAATGTAAGTGGGTCTCATGTAACACACAGAGGCACAGAGTTTGTTTAAATATGATTATAAACCTCTCATGCAAGTGTTTGCAAGGTTTGACAGGAATAAAACAAAATCATAAAAGCACCAAATTTATTAAAAATATAGATCATTTGTAAATTTGCCCTAAAATGAACATGGCATCACATGAGCCTCTAAAATGTATTATTTCACTAAGTTTGGTATGTTGCAATTTTCTGTATGTGATTTTTTTTTAAATGGTGTTTTTATTACTAGGAAAACTAACTTCATATTGTTGCATGACATATATGATTGTGTAGAAGTATATATTTCTGTATTAGAAGAATTTTTATATGGCTTATTAATTTTTAGTGAAAACCCGGATACATTCCTTTACTTTTTGTGTAAAATTTAATAAAGAGCACTAGTAATGTGTTTGTCGTTTTAGCACTATTTTCTGTATGTAATTTAATGTATATTTTCTTTCTTGTTAATAATTTTGACCTTAATGTTTTATAACCCTTGATTTTGGGTTTGAATTCAGTGTTCTAAAATTACCTGTGAATCGAATGTTCAAGTTAATACTTAGGTTAGCACTATTTTCATTGTGATACTTTCAGTTTTTTAATATAAAATGTTAATATTATTTGGGCTCTTAAAGACCTAACCTTATATCCCTTAAAATTCCTATTATAATTACTTTGACAGTACAAGATATCGAAAAGGATTATACCTACGAAAAAATATGATTTTAGAGAGCTTTATCAATAATGGGTACAAAAATAAATGTATAATTATATACTCATATAAGATATATACTTAAAAACTAACATCATGTCTTAAGATAGATTATGGCAACTACCTACTAAACTCCAATGAAAATATAAAAAGCAAAACCCTGTATACATATAATAATAAAAATATTTCCCTAAATATGTTTGAGGAACTTCAAATTAAGTACCTAACATCATATATTTTTTTGACTTAAGCATTAGTAGGTAACATTATTATTTCTCCACTATCATATATTCAGCCTTACTTATATAACTATTATCATCAAAAATTATTGAGCATTAAGTCTGTCTGAACATTACCACCCATTTAATAATTCTTTTTTTAGGATTTCTGCACTTTAACTGATCCATTAGGCATTCCAAAATAAGCCCGTTCAGCCATTTTGATAAATAATCCGGTGCATACTATGCCCGGAATCAACATCAAATCTTGGTTGACTTTCTCCCATGGTAAATTTGAATCAAATTCTTTCCAATCCAAGATAAAGTTTCCGTTATCAGTCACTACAGGCCCGGCCTTGTTTACTGCCATTCTCAGCATAATCTGGCCCTTGTACTGTGCTTCCAGATTATTTTTTATGGGAACATATGCCATAGGGGCCACTTCAATAGGGATACCTTTTTTATACTGGTCACCTGAAATCGATATCAGAAAATGGAACCACTAACACAATATGAAGAAGGGCAATTCTTACCTAATTTAGAGCTATTTTTGGTATAATCAGCAATAATTATCAATTTCTTTGCACAACTAGCCACGATTTTTTCTTGCAACAAACACCCTCCTCCTCCTTTGATCAAATTGAGGCTAGAATCGACTTCATCGGCACCATCAATGCAGACATCTAATTTGGGGCTCACATCCAAATCTGTAAGGTTTAATTTATGCTTGACTACCAACTGTCTAGCCTGAAAAGAAGTGGGGACACAAGAAACAACTAATTTTTCTTCGTGCACTCTCTGAGCTAAACGCTCTACAGCATAGATCACTGTAGAGCCACTTCCGATTCCTACAATGTACCCAGTTTTTACGTGGTTGTCTACAGCTTGGTAAGCAGCTAATTTCTTAGCTTCTTCTAGACAAGTCATTTTGCTATGTAATGACCGTGATAGGCTTGAAACGTTTTGAAATTTGTTAAGATCGAGATTTAAGATAAAAAAGCGGGGTTTTAAAATAACTGCGCGCATGTTACATGATGAAATAATAAACAAAGAAAGGATCGTTCAGTTTTCTGTTTTTCCTCCAGCGTCGCACATTTCTTAACTCTGATTGAGTGATGAGTGATTGATAATTATAATTAATTGATATGAGATATGATCAATGGTCATTGACAAGACAAGGATCAGAGAAAATTAGAAAAATATTGACAAGGATATGATAATGTTTGTGCAGTGCACGTGAACATCAACGCAACCACGATACACATATAACGGTATGCTCTTGCGCAGGCAGAACCTCCCACACAGAAACGTGTGACGTCACCCGGGAACAACGCTTTCGATTCTGCTATGTAAGCGTGTATAGAACATATGTTTTGAAATGAAATATTCGCAGTTTTGGGGGATTTTAAAGGACATTTTCGATAATAGGTACGTTCCTAATTATACGTGTACGTGTGTTAACTAAAGAATAAAAGCATTTTCATTCCATATTTATATTACTAATTATAATTGATATTTTATACATAGTTTTACTCTAGAAAATAATTTAAATGTATAAATGGGTAGTTAAGTATTATTTCAACATTTGCGACCTAAGTAAAAAAGTCGGGATGAGATTGGTTGATGTGATGTTTATACTTGATGCGTAGAATCGAGGGGCACGCGGTCATGATAGTATTGTTTTATAATTCATTGCTTATTAAATTAATTTTTTCCTAATTTAAAAAAAAAATACATAAATTCAAATATTCTGTACGCCACTGAAGTAGATCAGCTGAGAGAAGTTCTTTTTGATTCTAATATCTTAGCTCATAACATATCTAAAAATAATAAAAAAAAATACCATGCAAATAAAAAGTCATTAAGCATTAAAAAATTATCCAATTTAATTTAGCCCACAAGATATAGTTTCACCAAACTTAAAGTACAATTTTAATGTTCTTTGTATTGACCTCATTATTTAATAGTCAATATTCTGAACCCTTTCAAATATTTTTTGCCCATTTTTACATATGTATTTCATTTCCACTGAAGTAGACTCGGTTTGCAAAGTACTTCTTGATCCCAATACCTTAAGCCATAACATATCCAAAAATCTTTGAAAATATAAAAGTTTTTTTACATAATAATTTTTTTATCATTCCATTAAAAATGTTTCAGTGCTTTGTTTTTTTTTTAATAAACTAGCAAAACAAATGAGTTTTTTTTTCAAATTTACATTTTCAAGAAATTTCAAGATTTTGTTGGTTTCTTTCCAAGAAATCTTGGACTTGAGAACTAATTTCTTGTCTTGTCTTGAAAAACAAAGATCATTTCTTGCCATAATCTTGTCTTGAAACCAAGACAAGATCAAGACAAAATCAAGAAGTTGTCAAGGAGATGACGACCGCTAAATACCGTACCGGATTTGGTTAAAAAGTAGTTTTTTTAAATATAATACTACAAAAAGGGAAGGCCTAGATGAAAAAAAAATATATTCTTCATAAAAGTTTCGCTTATGGCTTGACAAGGTAATAGAGCAAATCCCATATTTTTTGCTTGTAAGCTAACAAACATATCACAATAAAATCAAATACATATCGTAACGGATTTCGTTAAAAAGTAGTTTTTTAAAATATACCACTCAATTAACAAAAAGAAAAGGCCCAAATGAAAAAAAAAATCTTCATTAACCTTAAAAAAAAATTTTAAAAGCAACGGGGTTCGAACTCAGGCTGCGCCGCTCCGCCGAGCCGCCGAATCGAGACCTAACCACCTGGACCACTCAGCCATGAGGGCTGTTGGAGCACAACGATTGCATCGCGAAGACATGGCGCGATTAGGTGCGCAAATCAATGAGCTTTTGTAGCGCTACAGAACCTAACCGATTTTAGCACCCTGGTACCCTCGTATGTGAGCATGCGTGTAAATATTCCTCCCGGCGCGCGTTAAGAAGTTTTACTTCAATAATACATGTTGCTTTATTTTTTTAACTTATTTAAATTTTGGCAAATATTTTTTAACCACATAGTGTCTGGCTGGACCGCGAACCGTGACTTGATCGTAGTATATCTAAAAAGAATGCTTAAAGAACGGAACTAAGGCACAGCAGCACCCGAATGTCGAATTAGCGGCAGCTAAAATCACGGTACGGTACGTGAAATTAGGATCCATCTCTAGCCATAGGATGTCCCTTTAGAGTGTGTGCCACTGCCATAAAAAATCATGTAAACCGTGGAAATATGTAATAAAAATAATAAATAATAAAGTAAAGCTTTAATAATTAAAGATACTCACCATCTTTTATGTTAATTCCATCTTCTCTTCGAAAAGCACGAATCCACTGATTTGCTAACTCGTGTTTAGAAAAACGAGAATATTTAATATTACTCCCTTTGGTGGTCCTATTATTGTTCTTACAAGTAGCCACAGCACAGTTCGGCATAATTATACTATAAGTTTTTAATTTAAATAATCCTATAACATTATATAAACACAAAACAAATCTAAAAATTCACTTAATTAAATAAACTATGACAGCGTCAAATTTTCCCGGATGACGTAGATGCGCGGGTGAGTCAAAAACGAGTCTAGAAATCAGCATACCGTTATATGTGTATCGTGAACGCAACAGTCAACACGCAAACGCAAGAATCTGACAGATGACAGACAGTGAATTGTCGGCTCTGCATATATGGAGATCGGTGCTCTGCACGTGTTGCGTGTTGTATTCTTGAATTCGTGATAAAAATAGAAGATAAATGATAAAATATGTTGAAAAGTAGAAATTTGAAAGGTATAATAAAAAAAAAACATAAAGTAGGTATTTTATTTAAAAAACGCCCGACTTGAAAATTACACAGTAATTTTTGCTTTAAATTTACGTCACTAATTAGGGCCAAGCAATGCGCTATGATGGAAACAAAACGCTCTAATGAAAAGAGGGCTTTAAGGAGCTTAAATGAAAATGATTTTTCTTCAGTTAAGTTCGCAATGTTTTTTGTAGTTTTAGCTCGGGATGCTTCGAAATGTTCACTGATCTGCGATCAACCAATTAAAATGATAATACTGCTAACTGCTAGCTCGCGTGCCTATCATCACGCGTCGTCACACCAAACGTCGATTTATCAAATTTGTGAGGTTAGCACATGAGAATGAGATAGTTTCATCTTTTTGTTAGGCGTCTTGTTTAAAGTTCTTGAGGCGTCTCGGTTTTAGAAAAGGCAAGTAATAAAATAAATAGAATTTTCCGATTTTGAGCGATAAAAGCCTTAAAACTGGCCGTTAGGGAGCAAAGTACGTCATTAAACAATTAATGGGTGCATTCACCAGACGACAACAGTTGAGGCAGCGTTTGCGTTCAGCAGCTCTGATGACAAACTGCTTAAACTCAGCTGCTGGGCTGCTGCTTCTGCTAATTTCTCTACGCTGACTTTAGTCAACGTTAGACATGCGCAGAGGCAGAAGTGCGTGCCAAGTTTGACATTTCACAAAATTTATAATAATCATAATTAATAAAAATATATCAGGTGACGCAAGTGACGTGCGCGCTGATGCTTGGCTTCGCCTCTACATGCGCAATATCATATCTTGTACTAGCGTCTAGCCGGACCGTTCTACCGTGGTTCAAGTTTCGATCCCGCAGTTCCAACGTTATTATTGTTGTAATATGTTTTGAATGGTAGATTATAGATGGAATATATTCGCGGAAACATATGCAAGCTGCTGTATATCCACTGTAATACGGCTCTTAACCCAAAGTATTTTTATCATTAAAATAACATTTCACTTCACGCATGGCCCTCCGCTCGCTACGGGGGGCTCAACGAACAGGAACTAACCAAAACTAACCCAAGGCATACCTAAAATCAGGAAAACAAAAATTAAAAAATGTAGTTTCCAACAACGAACGATTCACACAAACAGTTATTTACAGGTAGTAATTGTACTTAAATCCAATCGAGGAGCAGCATTAAGATATTCAATCACAACACCGGATTGGACACCGGGTGTTCGAATGATGGAATGTGGAACGGTCTCCCTAGACGCAAATGCGGATGCTTCGCTCCGTCCCTACGTGCCCATAATCACACTTTTTCTTCCTAATCGAGAGGAGCGGTGCTAGCAGCTCTTTCTCCGATTGAAGATGGTATCAGGTGTCTTGTTGCTAGGGAAATTATATTCACCTGTAAATCAATAAAATAGAAACAAACAAAATAATGAAATATACAAATTGCCTGCTGAACACTGTCATGTATGATTTGTTGTGGCAGATGATTCATAACTAAAACCTAGAAATGATAAATGCAGATCTTGAATCCTCAGGGTTTGTTTTATCAGTGATTCTGGAAATCTAGGAGATTTGAAAGTTGGAGAAATAAATTTCCAGATACCAAGTAGCCTGATGCCGTGGATTCTTAGGACCGGTTTTCCAGGGTGTAAACTGGTAGTAATCGATATTATTTATTGATCCGAACCTTTGACAAGGCTTGTCAATGATCCTAACCTTTAAGAAAAAAGACAATGTCCTAACGAACCTGAAAAATAAAGAATACTTATGAGTGATCTCGATGACATATGTCAAAGCAGGGGAGAAATAAGCTGTCCTGCTGTAGCAAATTTGACTTCTTGGTTGTTCCTCTTCTATGTAATGGATAGAACGATTTCGCCCTCTAGTCTCAGTGGTTATGTACATTCGCACTAGTCCAAAACAATTCATTGACTCTAATGAAGCTGAAAATGAAATAATATTTAAGAT
>MU191875.1:14790-32737 GCA_016904865.1 Pissodes strobi
CTTTCACTAAGGCATCGAGTAAGCTGGATCCTGAAAAATGAAGAAGAATCATCTTAAATTTGAGACAAGCTTAGTGATAGTCAATAGAGATCTCTGATCAGTTTACCCTGAAATTTCTACCCGAGCGCTCCACCCTTCATCTCTGTCAGCACGTCACTTCAGTCATCTTCCCCGTAGTCAGAGATATTTATTTATCTCTGCCCGTAGGTATGTAGGATGACTTTAGAGCCAATCGGAACCATGCCATTAGGACTCGTGAAGAAACGGCGACATGTTGAAAAAGGGCGGCGACGGTTACGAATGACGGACAAAATTAAGCAGGCAGTGAAATATGGGCGATATGAAGCTGAAGCTATTAGCATAAGAATATTTGAATTGAATAAGAATCTCGATGAAGCTCCGATGACAAACTGCATAAACTCAGCTTTTGCTAATTTCTCTCAGCGGGAATATTTTACGCTGACTTTAGTCAACGTATGCTTAGACATGCGCAGAGGCAGAGGTGCGTGCCAATTTTGACATTTCACAAAATTAATAATAATCATAATCAACAAAAGTATATCAGGCGAAATGTCAAACTTGGCACGCACTACTGCATCTGCGCATGTCTAAGCATACGTTGACTAAAGTCAGCGTAAAATATTCCCGCTGAGAGAAATTAGCAGCAGCTGAGTTTAAGCAGTTTGTCATCAGGGCTGCTGAACGCAAACGCTGTCTGAGTGGCAGAACATCTGTTCCGTTCGTTGCATTTGCGATCATACTCCTAAACATGACATGGAAAATCAATCGACATTTATGAGAAGGAAACTGTTTTGATTTGTTTGGAAGACATTCCGCCGATGGCGCTGCCACTCAGGCGCGCAATCAATATTCCATTTGATAATTAATTAATTAAATTTATACATTTATCTATTGTAAATTGTAAAGATTAGAGTAGAGCATAGACCAAGTTGATCGATGACAAGAAAGTTGGAGGTTGCGGTTCCTATTTTAACGTATCTTGATTACATCTATATATCGTGTTTATTTCAAATATATGCCAAATTTAAAGAAAATACTCTCTGACGTTATCAGTGTTTTAAACTATTACGTCATATTTGTAAAATGCCAGCAACTGTCGTTACGTTAACGTTACGTAACTTGCAGTTTGCCTCTAGTTAAAATCCAAGAACCAAGGGATGTTATAGGATTGCCGCAAATTCACTGCGCATTCGGAAAAACGTTTTTCTGTTCGATTTCCTGGTCCCAAGAAAAAGAACATGAGAAAATATCTGGCAAATCAGGTGATTATTTTACAGATTCCTTCCGCAATTGGACAAAGGATGCCGCTAAGGTCGGAAAAATGAGAATTATCGAATGGGCCACTCGGGGATACTCGTGTCGCACGTACGCAACGTGATTGGCTACGAACAGACCCGATCGGGTCAATGTCTGAGCATCGAAAAATTAATGGGAAGGTGAAGCCCGATCATAGTGAGAAAAATGGTTTAACTAGAAAATTAATGTAGTGAAATGAATTGTTCGTATCTGGTTTTCCTCTAAAAACTTTCCCTGTGCGAATAGACTGTCCGGGGGGGCTAGAAATTACGTTACGACCAAACCAGTGCAAAGGGAAATGTGAAATAGGTGTATGGGATTTCGGGGACTCTAGTGGTTTGGGAAGAATGAGCGGGCGACCAAGAACGACGTCCTTCGCCGAGGGCAACAAGCAGCCGTTAAATCCCCCTCTGGGAGGCATGAAAATTAGCAGTAAGTACCTGCACAAGTTACGTCTCAACTTATCTCTCCCTGTCTGTGCGCACCAACATGGCCGCTCCTGTCAAAATTCGACCAAGTTCATTTGTTTCCTCCGACACAGTCGCCTCGACCCCAAATTGCGATCGAAATTCCCAAAAAAAATGAGTATCGGATCCACACATGGCCTTAAAATTTTTTGATAAACTGAAAATCCTTGTTCCTGTTTCCACTACTTTGCACCTGTCGTCTATGAATTTACCCCCCAATTTGAACCTGTCCAGTCTATTTCAGGTGTATTTCATCATTAGTTTTAGTCTTGTCTGATTTTACTTGCCTATTCAGCATATTTTCCACCGATTTCGCGCTATTTGTACATGCAAGAAAGTTGCAAGAACACTAGTGGAAAACCCATCCTTCCATGCTCTAATTTTTAAGTAGGCCACTCCCAATTGAAGGACAAGTAGGTATTTGCTGCAGAGTTTTTTATATCCTGTGTGCATGAATTTCTAAAATTATGATAAATTTGCTTTCAATATAACTGCCAATTTAGTTTTTATAGTGAATGATTAAATTGACACTTCCAAGCGAGTTACTGACATCCATCTCTTGATAACTTTACCCCTTTAGGCCCAATATGTCCATATCTTGGTAACTTTACCGTGAAGATAGAAACAGTTGTGCCAGCCAGCATTGATACTTATCCATCGTATTTATGTTCTTGGTCAAGTTAGCAACCAGGTGGCTGTGATCAGACCTTAATGTAGTATGTTCTTATGACAGTTGTTCTTATGGTCTTAAATTGTGAAGAATGACCCTTAATTTATGAAAAAAAGACAAATTAAACAAGTAAATATGTCACAAATTAATTTATTTAAGTACTTTTTCTACTCGTATACTTTAATTGATTTATTAGACATTTAAGGCTGATTTATAGTGGCAGTAACGTATCACTTAAGAAGTAACAGTAAGCCGTAAGGAAAATAAACATTCAATCAGTAATGTAACCATTTAGAGTTCCGTAAGACTTAGCAGTAAGCAGTAAGCCGTATGCAGTAAGAAGTAAGAAATGGTTTATTTTCATTTCTTACGGTACGGCTTAACGAATCGGACGAGATCGTCGGCTTTCGTACGTCATCGGCATTTCTATTAATTGTAATTGGTCGGATTTTGTATAACATTTTTCGGGATAGTCTTTTAGTAGCAAAAAAAACACATAATACTACTGCCCTAGTTAAAATAACATCATCCATCTTAAAAGTAAAATATTTTTAAATTATAATTATATCCCTTAAAATAGATAAACAAAAAACATAACCTAAAATCGGTAACACGTTAATTTTTCTTACGTCAACTATAAATGGGTGCTTCACTACTGTTTAAGTTTACGGCTACGGTTACTTCTTAAGTCATACGTTACTGCAACTATAAATCAGCCTTTACTATTACTACCAATATCATAATGAAGCACATTATAATATTGACGTTTCATTACTAAACTGGGTTTTAACCAATCAAAATTCAATATTACAGTAGATTTGGTCAATATCAAAGACAGCCATGATCATGACAGATTTCAAATTTATCAGTTTTGACAATTCATAGACAATTTACTAAATAAATTTTAAAAATTAAAGATTATTTTTCATTATTATGACTGGGCATAAGAAAAATAGTGTATATGACTCACATTTAATGGCTATTAAGTAAGACCCTTGCATTCATTATGTTATGAGCCGTAGGTGAGTTTTTATGCAAAATCAACCCGTTCGATGCTATGCTTGAAATCCCTTTAGTGCTTTTATGGCTAAATCAATCCTTTGATACTTTGCCTCAAATCCAAACGCAGTTAAGTATTTAATATTTAATGTTTTCTTCAAAATCAAATTACTTACGTACTTTATTTGATATCTTTGAAGCAATCATGCAAAATGCCTCAAAGAGGCTAATATATTTTAGTAGGTATAAGGTAGGTACATACCAAAAGTAGGTATAATGAACACACAATATTTTTAAATATAAACAGTTGTAGGTACATCAAAACACGTAGAGGAAGAACATGAAGGTAGTAGTAAGTTAATATTTATGTGGATGATACAAAACAACATAAACACACATTTATTTGTGCAATAATCAATAACAGCTAAATCTTGGGCAAATACCTGATACATCGTAAGGTTAATTCCTACATATTTAACGAGATAAGTATCTACCTACTTAAATCAGTAAAATCTAATGACACAGATTAGCCTGGGTATGTGTATTACCTGAGTTCTGATGCATTCTGAGATATTCCAAATTAGTTTTATGTAATAATTGTTATGAACATTACTAATGTAATCATATTTTAATTAGATATAGCCTCGGGTATGACTATGTAACCCTACGGTCAAGGTCAAGATAACTTACTTATATTAATTGTGATTAAGATATATATACAATTTTGCGATTAAATAATATAACTGCTTTCCTTAATAATAATCCATATGTAATGTTGTCAGAATTTAAATGTAGATAGCTTACCTATAGATTTCTGACTACATATTGTCTTGTATGTTTTATGAAAGAATAGTCAAGTCAAGTCAAAGTGCTTTATTGTAAAGAAACAATTATAGTCCCTATTTACAAAGCAAATTAAAATAAGTCTGTGCCCTTTCTGCATGTACCGATTCAATTATTAAATCTAAGAAAAAAGTCAAAATCTTATAAAAAAAACTTAACCCTAACATATATAAAAACGAGACAATAAAAACAACAAAAACATTTATCAATTAAAAAGAACAAGATAAAAATCAGTATAAAATTTTAAGCTTTAAAACCTACAGACGATCTATAAAAAATTCATTCAGGCTGTACTAGGCTTTTGGGATTAAAACCCTTTTTAGTGCCCTTCTAAAAGTGATGTTTTTAAGAAATTAGGAAGGTCATTAAATATCTTTTTGCCATTATATTATATAATATAGATCTCTGGACCATTGCCTTTGTTAGTATTGGTAAAGGCAAATCAATTATCTGCCTTGTAATCCTTTGCGGTTGGTGAGCTTGTGCAATATGTCTTAAAAATCAATGACGCAGTCTCAAGTATGTACAGAGATGGTAGAGTAAGAAGATTTAAATCAATGAAGTATTGTTTACATGACACTCTTTGGTTGATTTGATAGTGGGCAATCAAGCGAACAGCCTTTTTTTGCAAGACAAAAAGTATATTTTGCAAATTCTGCTTACTTGCTCCCCAAAAGGGAATACCATACCGGAGATGTGCCTCAAATAATGAAAGATACACCATTCTAGCCAATTCGTTGACCTAGTTCTTGTCTCACTACTCTCACCGCAAAGCATCCAGAAGACAACATCTTACCCAACCCCAAGATATGCTACCCAAAACGAAGCTGTTTATCAACCCTAAGTCTCAGAAACTTAGGCATTCCAGAAGTTTGAACAGTACTACCCTCAAGATAGACATCCTCCAGATGCAAGAACATTTGCCTTATCAACATTGAACACAAGGCAATTTGCATCACACCAATCCTTAATAGTTTTTAGGTCAGCTGAGATACATGAGCCAAGTCCACAACATCAGGCCCATACCATGATACCGCGGTATCGTCGGCGAACATTGTGAAACTTCCACCAATTTCGACGCAAGTCAAGTCATTGATATAAATCAGGAACAATAAGGGTCCAAGAACTGACCCCTGAGGAACTCCTGACTCAACCCTCAATGCTGATGACCTCTCTCCACCTGACACAACCGACTAAGTACGACCATCCAAGTAGGATGCAAGCCAGGCCAAGGCAGTACCTCGGAACCCATAGCACTCAACTTTTGGCCAGCAGTATTCTATGAACAACGCAATCGAAAGCCTTTGACAGATCACAGAACACTGCCGCCACAGCCTCATGCCCATTAACACCCAAGTATATATCTTCCAGGAGGTTTTGAACAGCGTCATGAGTCTCCCTAGAATGTTGGAAGCCAAATTGGCATGGTGTGATGACGTAAACAGTTTGAAGATAGTTCCACGTTCAAGTCTTATACAAACTTTGCATGTGTAGAATTTTGAAAATATGCAATAAACAGTTAAGTATATGTAAGATTAAAAAATTAAAAATAATTACATTTTACAATATCAAAAGAAACAAGTAAAAAAACTCATCAATGTTGTAACATATGTGAGCATTCAGTAGATCTAGAATAAGCGGCTTAAAAGATTTGTGCATTGGGGCTGCCGAGGACTGGGTTAAGAATTTTGATTCCCATATAGTAGGGGCGTTTTCTATTGACTTCCAGATTCATACCAGGAGGAAAAAGGGCATTACTGCCTATGAATGTTGTCCTTTTTCTTGAACACGAACACATATTCAAAAATAATCAGTTTGGATTTCAGGACAGGATGTTCGGTTTCCTAGAAAGGTTTTATAAGGAACCGAACGATCCTGATGTTGCTGCAGCTGTGTTCTTGCGATTTTTCAAAGACATTTGATTGTGTAAGTTGTGAACTCCTACTGGAGAAGCTTCAGTACTATAAGTTGAGGGGAATAGCTCTAAAATGGCTTACATTATACATATCATATAGAAGAATGGAGTATGCCAATTGCCAAGGGGCCGTTACTGCTTTTATCATATATGATTGATATTGATGGTTACTTTACCTTGTTCGCCAATGATGGCAATATTTTGTGAATGAATCAGAACACTAATGCTCTGACTGCTCAGATATCTGATATTATCAAAAAACTCAAGGAGTGGTGTAACTTAAACTTTTTGGCCTTCAATATCAGCAAAATCAACCTGCTAAAAGTCGATATTATTTGGAGATTTCACTGAGAAGATGTTAACATTTGGTTGTATCTTTATCCTGAAAGCTATGTCACTCACCCATAAAATATATAAAAATACTTCAAATAGGATGGTTTTGATACTCGCAGTGCTGGTAGATTGCAATTGCTGACTCCAAGAGGAGCACTGTCACAAAAAAAAATTGATATATGAGGGTCTTAAAATTTACAATCACCTCTTTTTGGATTAAGAGTAACAGACAATTTACTCGTTTACAGGGTAAAGCATACTATAGTGTGAGCGAGTATTTTCATCTCAAGATTGTTTTAAATATTTTTACTATTTCTGTTTATTTTTTTATTTTTGTGTGATTATGTATATATTTTTATTATTTTTACTATATAGGTACTGTAGAATTTATTGTTGTAGTTCTCTGCCATTGTAATGGGAATTTATTCTTTTTGCAACAAAGCATTTTTTGATTGTCAATTTACCTTCGAGTTTACCTCTGGTGGTTCGAAACAAAACACGAGGAAAGGAAAAATGTCTGTTGTTTCATAAAATGGTCAAAGTAATTTTGTGGAAAAAATATTAAGATGATTGTTCTAAATTGAGATCGAAACTGTAGAATCTAGAGGCTAGTTTGGCAGATTTGGAAAAATTAAAAACATTTAAAAAAAATTTAGATTAGCCTCGAGTGACATATTATGTGGTTTGAGAAAATGTTCCTTCAATCAGCTGTATAGAGCCTAATATGTTTCATGTATATATTCGAAGTAAGTAAATGAGATAATCATATTATTAGTTTTGAAGTATTTATTATCTGTTTAGACACCTAATTTGAATAATATTTACCATCTCCTATACTTACTAAAATAATTATAAGACGTTCAATAATTATTCGTGATGTATATCTCGCAGTTATGTACCAGTTCGCAAGTGACCCAAACCCAAATACGAGTTGCGTTGGCGGCAGTAATTCAATTTAGCTCTCACCTTGCCCTTGTCTTGTTATAGACAACACATTATTGTCAGACTGAGCTTTCTTAATCCTTAAATTGTAAATTAAAATCTATGAACTAAAAATAGGACTGTAATGTCATTATTGGGCAGCGGGTCTATGAAGTGTTCAATGGTCATGGTAATTTTTGTTTTTATATTTTCATATATGGAATGTAAGATGTTTGTTGGTAATAAAATAATTGTCCTTCTACAGGTCAATGAAGAACCAATCGAGTCGAGATACATACACAGCAGTATAGGAACTATATACCCGAACATTTTAGGCTAATCGTATACAGAGTACCAAACTCATGTTAAATACCTCTAATATTAATTTTTTTATTTTACCGAAATTTTTATCCCTCGAAATAACTCAAATCAAATCGAATTCTTTTTTATTGTATAAAGAATACATTTCATTACAAGCGACAAAGGAAAGGTATCAAAATAGATTTTACAGTATCTAGTAAAATAGTGTATAAAAGCAATGACCATCTAATGAACCAATACATCATCATGAACACAAAGATGGCTTAAATATAATGGTATTTTGAGACATTCATCATCTGAAAATAGTTTAGCATGGATCTTCTTATCAAAATCATTGCTCCACCAGACTCCTTCCTTTCTACAAAATAAGGAAACTATTAAATACTTAAGTAGTAAACAAAAATAAAAATACAGATATAACAAACAGAAAATACAAATTTCAAATATTTAATGATATAATTAATGGTCATTAATTCTAGGGAATTTTGAAAATATTGTTAAAAGGTTGGATTTCGTTTTCTAAATTTAATTAGGTATTATCTGAATAACAATGGGTCGATGCTATAATAATTGAACACCGGCGGGCGTTGCATATGGTAAACAGTATAATTTTTTAACGCACGAGTTTATTGATTTTGCAATTGAGACGCGTTAAATAATTAAATTAAATAGATTTTTTTTTATAAAGCCTTTTAGAAGCCCCATCCCATTTTAACGCGTCGGTTTCACACCCGATCGCTAAAAGCGCCTGGAAACATCTAAACAGCGAATCAATAGATTCAACGTGAACATTTTCCTATATCGAGGGTAAAATCGGGATCGATATTTGTAGCTCGTCGGTTTTTCTTTGTATCGTCTCAACAATAGGTAGGTAGGTATAGGATAATTTAAGAAAAAATCTTTTGTTAAAAAATAAGTGGCCATAATCTATGTCCATAATAGTCCAGACATTGGAGATCATGCAGAAAGCAGAAACCTTATACCCGGAAAAATTCATGGTAGTTCTGGCTTACTTTATGTTTTTTGTGTCGCTAATCCGAATTTTTAACTTTCCACCAAAAGTTAAAAAAAGTTAAAAAAAAATCTGATTCAACGACATAAAGAACATAAAGTAAGCCTATTTCCAGAACTACCATGAATTTTTTCAGGTAAAATTCCCCAATTCCTCGACTAGTTTTTCAAAAATTTGAAATAGCAACTTGTTTTTTCCAAAAAAGTTAGTCCCGCCATATTTTTTTTTTCACTTTTTTTACGGAGATATAACACTACAATGATGCCGAACAACGCTTAAAAATTCGAATTTGGAGGTTAAATTGGAGTAGAATCACTAACTTACACTACTACTTGCCCAAGTGAAAATAATACCATTTTAGTAGGCGACGCCGCGCAAGGTTGCCAAGCGTTGCACATTTTCTTGTAGATTACTTACCGAATTTAAAGGAAGGCTAATTACAAAAAAATATTGAAATCTATTCTTTTCACATAAGTCGAGGTTTGTCCATTCTCTTATGTTCTTCAGCCACGAAAATCTCTTTCTCCCGCTGCCTTTCTTTCCCTTGATCTTTCCTTCCATAATTAGCCTTAGGAATTGGTACTTGGAATTTCTGAATATATGCTCTAAGTATGCAGTTTTCCTTCTTTTCAGCAATTCTCTTCCTCTTTCCATTCTATCTATGACTTCATTGTTCGTCACGCGATCCGTCCATGGAATCTTTAGCATCCTTCTGAAAACCCACGTCTCAAAGGCTTCCAGTCGGTTCATGGCATTGGCCTTTGTTGTCCATGTCGCCACTCCATACAGTAGCACAGAGTAAATGTAACATTTCACTAAGCGGTACCGTGATTTCAAATTAAGGCTGTTGTTGCTGAGAAGAGTTCTCATGTTCATGAATGACACTGGTTTGCTCGATTCTGCTACGTATCTCCACGTCTGGGTCTAGGTCTTCAGTTAGCTAGCATCCTAGATACCTACATTTCGTGACCTGTTGGATTTTCTTACCATTCACTGTGACATTTGGTGTTCTGCTAACTGTGTTAATCTTTAGGCCTTCGGAAGATATTCTGTCTATAAGGCGTTGTAATGCCTCCTGGCCATCTGCTATTATGACTGTGTCGTCAGCGTAACGTAGATCGTTGACCACCTGACCATTGATTTTGATGCCGTCATCTGTATCTTTCAAGGCACTTTCGAAAATTGCTTCAGAGTACAGATTAAGAGTAGGGGGGACAAGACGCAACCCTGTCTTACTCCCTTTTCTATTGGGAATTTCGGTCTAGTATCACTTCCCACCTTCATCGAAGCAGTTTGATTTATGTATAGGTTCTTTATAAATCGTAAATCGTTCTTATTCATCATCCTATCTTGGAGCATCTGTATTAGGTTATTATATTTGATACAATCGAACGCCTTCTGGTAATCTATGAAGCACATGCGCTGGTCTCTGCATTTCTGGAGTAATACGGTAAGGCTAAAGAGCGCTTCACGTGTACCGAAGCCTTGACGGAACCCAAACTGGGTAGGCCAATGTCTCTTTCAATTATCGTATGAATTATCCTTAGGAACATTTTTAGGACTTGGCTCAGTAAGCTGATCATTCGGAACTTATCACAGTGGTTTGGTGTTTTGGGGATCGGTACAAAAATTGACGGGAGCCAGTCCTGTGGTATCTCGCTCGTCTCATATATGTTGTGAGTCTATATTCTCAGTATTTAGCAATTTTATTATCTCCACATATACGTCGTCTGCACCTGCTGCTTTTCCTTGCTTGCTTTGTTTAATTGCCTTGAGGACTTCTGATTTCAGTATTCCTTCATAATCATCATCTGTGATATCTCTTATAGTATTCTCCGCATATAGTTGTTGCGTGTAGTTCTTACAATGATGAAGGAGTTCCTTGGGATCAGAGATTATTCTATTGTCCTCGACTATGTTGTTCAGATTGCAAGGCTTTGTTCGACCTCTAACTTCTTTCACTAATTTATGTGTGTTAAAATGATCATGTTTCTCTTCCAGTTCTTCCAGCTATCTTCACCTTTCCTGTAACCATTGTTCCTTAGCTTTACGGATCTCTTTTCAAATTTATTTGTTGATCTTCCTGTACTCCAACTCGTCCTTGTTCTTGATGGACCTATGCTTATCCATAAGTGTCAATATATCATCTGTCATCCATTTCTTCTTTTTGTTGCTTGGTGGACCAATTTCGTTGTTTTATTTCTTTGATTCTCATCCGTACTTCAGGTTTCTTTAAGTTGTTGATATCGATGTTCTTACTAGGTCTTCGCTCTATCTCTTTTAGTTTTATTTTAAGTTTACCCACTACGGGGTTGTGATCTGACCCTATGTCGGTCCCTGGGTAGGTTCTTACTCCGTGCAGTCCATTCCTGTATCTTTGGCTGATCAATATAAAGTATATTTCATTCCTTACGAGGTGCTCTTTCGTGTGTTGTGGGGACTGCCAGGTGTATAGTCTTCTTGGAGGCAGTTTGAACCATGTGTTCGCAATGATTAGACTGCTTATACCGGCAGTTAGTTACTCGGTCTACAGAGCGACAGAGCCTCGTTAGTTTTCTAGCAGGTGAGGTTGTCGTTTGGGTGGAGCTTCATTTGCACCACCCCTTACACCTAAATGATGAAAAAGGATCCCAAACCTAAAGTACAACACTATTGTAATACTGAAATTGTCTATTTTTTGTTGTAATAATGCAAAATAGTTGTTTGTCCTTTTTTAAATTTGATTTCCATTTTTTTCTAAACAGAAATAAAGTCGATTTCCAAATTCCTCCATAACTTTCTGAAAAATGTCTTTTGGAATACTTGACAAGCATCAATTATCTATCCTCTGACGCAATTCTTCCAAAGAAGCCGGCTTGGTATTGTAAACTAACCTATAAAGGAGTCTATAGGGATAAACTCAGATGATCTTGGGGGGCCATTCAATTGTATCCCATAAAAAGAAGTATCTATATAGGAGTAAGGTCAGGTGATCTTGGAGGCCACTCATCAAGTGTAGAAGGGATTCGTTTAAATTTAGATTGTCTTTGGTTTTCAAGTTCATGGATAATCGAAAGCTCTATGGTTTGGTCAAAGTTTATTAGTAAACTTTGGTTTGGTTGAGAGCGTATCAGCATAAACTTGGCCGGTAAAATTTTCTACAATAAAAAAAGGGCCTATGATATGCATTATAAAATCCGTTACACAAATAGTGCACTATATAAAAATCGGCCTTTCCCATTGGTCGATCCGCATGGCCCTCCGCTCGCTTCGCTCGCTACGGGGGCTAAAGAAAAGGAAACTAACCAGGTGCTAACCCAATCTAACCCAAGACATACCCAAAATCAAGAAAAAAAGCTGTTTAGAAACATAATCTTAAAAAAAAAAAATAAAGCAACGGGGTTCGAACCCGCGTTTTCCAGGTGAGACCCAACGATCTAAACCTCTACACCACTAGAGCTCTTGATAGAAATCGATTGCATCACGCAGACATATCGTAATACGAGATGCATCGACCAATAGGAGAGGTCGATTTTTACATAGTGCACTATTTGTGTAAAGGATCTTTAAATGCCTATGATATTGTCTCCCAGTATTATTACCAACGGATCCAGTTTCTTGAAATTTTAAAACGAAATCTGTTATATAGACGTGGCTGAAGTTTTTGTCAGGATGCCTTTCATTAAGAGTAGTGGCAGTTCTCAAATAGCACATACATACCTTAAAGAAAAATCATTTCATACAAATGAATCGAAATTACAGCCAACATCTTAAGAATAAATTTGGCAACAGTGTGTATTCTGAAAAATTGACGTTTTGGCTATTGTGACGAGTGACGCTAACAACTCAGGGCACAACTCAGCACAAATGACTCCCGATGCATTGCCATGGTTTGAAATCAGATAATTTATTGTTTAAATTGTTATAACTTTTATGCGAATAGACAAAAAGCACAAGCTGATGATCATAACGCGACACAATAAAAAAAAATTGAAAAAAGGAGTTGCTATATTTCCAGGTGTTTTCAACATGCAACAAAAAATATATGAAAAATCCAAAATGGCGAGACATAAGAATTTACAGTCTGAAATGGAATATCCTGGGCGTTCTTGGAAGATGTTTAAGACGAAATTTGACTGGTTTTGTAAGGAAAAAAAATCCATAATTTAATTAAAATATTTGGTGGTGCTACCGGACGTAGCACCTATTTCTATTTCGTTGCACCATCTTGTAGATCACAGAGTTCGCCTCACCTCGAGAGCCTCACCCTGTATGGTCTAATAAAAAAATAAAATAGGGTTCCTGAGTTTAAATAAATTTTATAATTGGAGGACTACCTAATCCATTTACGACTGAGAAACAATATGTGGGAGCTACGTATTGCAAATTGCAATAATGCCTTTTTCTGTCGTAAACTGTGTCAATATTGGACTTATACTTAAGTATTATTTTCGATTTTATTTCGCACAATAGAGTGTGAGTAATCCCACGCTTAACAGTGCTGCAAAGAGAGATTGTAAAAGAAATAAATATGTTTACCGGCACGTTAGATTGTATAATAATTATTATTAACGAGTTAAATAAATAAGATACAGGCGAACGAGGTATGAGTTATAGAATAAGTAAGGATATGCGTAGAATATTTGGTTTAGTCTATTTTTTAGGCTGCCAAGTTAATGCCAAAATATTGGAAAAGGCATTAATTTTATTTTCTTCGCTTATTTACGTCATGTACAGTTTGGCCAAAAAGTCGTCCTCAAATAGGAATTTTTTTTATCGCGTAGTTTGAGCACCGAACATTAACAAGAGACTAGAAGGTCCACTCTCAGTCGCCACTTTTGATGTAGCTCTTACAAAGGCGAGACTTGGGTCGAGACGGGGTGAAACGTGGCACGAGGCCTGAGCGGTTAACCAGCATTTTCCGCGACGGGGCAAGGAAGGAAATGGTGGGGGCGGGGCTTAGAGTGAACCTTCTAGTCAATTGTTAATGTTCGGTGGTTTGAGTCAGCTTGTTTGCCTCATAAGGAAAAATGGCTTCAGGTGACATTCGTTGCCTGTCAACTTTGACTTTTTTATAGAATTTTAGAAATACATCATTAAAAAAGTGACTTCTCTAATTTTATGCCAAGGTAGTTTTTTTATTATTATTTTTTATAATGCGTTTAAATCAGAATCCAACTCAAATGGCAATTTTAGTTTTTAGCAAATTGTTAACCGGTTTTTCTCGACCATTTACTAGAAATTCTTTTTTTCGAAAAAATTAAAATGGTTTTCGACTTTCTACCAAAAAGCAGGTTTTTCAACTTTTAGGTCATTTTTTTATGACCCTGTAGAATAACAACTAGTAATAATTAGAAAAACCAACAAAAGAAGAACACGGCATGCATTTTACATTTTGTGTCTGTAAAATAACAAGCCGGTTAAAGCTTGGGTTAAAGTCAATTGAACAAAATTATAAATGGAATAAAAAATAAAAAACTGTTTAAAAGGATAGTCAAATAAAGATAATTAAGTAAGGAAAATTATAAAATTTGATAAAAAATAAAAACTGAAAGTGGATTTTTTGATTGAAATAGGTACAATAAATTACAAAAAAAGTCATAAAAAAATACGTGTTGAATTATATGTGAAATAAAAACAAATGCCTATTTAAAAGGAAAATCAAATAAAGACAGTTAAGTAAACAAAATAATAATATTGGAGAAAATAAAATCCGAAGTTAAACTTTTGGATCCAAATAGGTACAGTAAAATAGAAAAAATCATTGAAAATAAAGGAAAAATACAGTGTGTGCTTAAGACCACACAATAGAAGAAAAAACTTCAACAAGGCGCTATTAAGAACTAAATGTGTATTATATAAGATAACAAAGAGGTCAAAGATATCAAAAGATAATTGAACAAAATTATATGTGGAATAAAAACAAAAAACTGTTTAAAAGGATAATCAAATAAAGATAATTAAGTAGAGAAAATTATAAAATTTGATAAAAAATAAAAACCGAAAGTGGAATTTTGGATCGAAATATGTACAATAAATTAAAAAAAAAAGTCATTAAAAAATAAAAAAAATTACGTTGTGAATTATATGTGAAATAAAAGCAAATGCCTGTTTAAAAGGATAATCAAATAAAGACAGTTAAGGAAAGAAAATAATAATATTGAAAAAAATAAAGTCCGAAGTTAAATTTTTGCATCGAAATAGGTACGTACCTACAGTAAATTAGAAAAATCATTAAAAAATAAAAGAAAAATACAGTGTGTGCTTAGACCACACAATAGAAGTAAAAACTTCAACAAGGCACTATTAAGAACTGAATGTGTTATTATATATGATAACAAAAAGGTTAAAAATAATTGAATAAAATTATAATTGGAATGAAAACAAAAAACTATTTAAAAGCATGGTCAAATAAAGACAGTTAAGTAAACAAAATGATAATATTGGAAAAAAAATCATTAAAATATTAAAACAAAATTGTGGTGTATGTTTAAGACCACGCGACAGAAGTGAAAATGCAACAAATTAAAAACGATATTTTAAACTGAATATAATTTTCTGAAGGAAGGCGCCGGACATCGAACCCGTTACCTCTTGCACGCCACCATCTCACTAGAACGCTTTTGTCGCAAACGAATATAAGTATACAAACCGGCATAATAGACATTTAATAGTTTATTATGTTTATACTTTGACAGTTATGTAGATGATTATTCGAAATAATATACTACAGGCTGACAAATTGTACAGGGTGATCCAAATAGGACTTTAAATGTCTTCTTACTACTGACTGTTTCTCCCTCTCGCTTGGCTGAAGTCAAGTTGAGCCGATTTTACCCGAATGAGGGTTAAAGGGCCGAGCGTGACACGTGACCGCTCAGCCTTATTCGCTACCTAAGAAGAAAGTGCTGCACGCGCCAAAAATGTTTTTACTTCTGTAATATAGTTAATTAAATAACACAAATAAACCGCAAATCAAAATTTAAAAAAGAGCAGTATAATATGAACATTTCACCTTGTATATAAGTACCTACTGTATGTAACCGTAAGTCTCGCCAGTAAAAAAAATAAATAGAAAAATCGCAAATATTGCAAGGTTGCCTATCCCGCGTCGCACCCGAGAATACATTCGCGCGACCTCCATATTCATGACCTCGCCGGTCTCATCTTTTCCTCAACGGCAAGAGCGAACCATATATCTTTTCCTCAGTGGTTTTTCAGCCTCTCGTCGGTATGTTGATGTTTCATTATTTGTTGTTTTTCGTAAATTCGTCGTGAAAAATTTCGACTTTCCACGACAAAAAAAATTGTTTTGCTGTACATATACATATCACTACTATATTATAGTGATATGTTGTTTTGCAAAATGTGTCCGCCTCTTGCGATTAGACGTAGTTCGATGCGTGTTTTGTATTGTTAATGTTTTTATATATATATTTTCAAGGAAGTGATGCGATATACAGTGTCCCGAGTAAATTGTTCGTCAGCGGATACGGGAAACCAATGTTAAATTTTCAATCATGTCTGTAAAGTTGAAGGATCGTCGAAACTTGACATGTTCGGACCTCAAGTTCATGTCAAAAGTGGCTAACAACCCGGACCTGCCGGACTTTTACGACGATGGAGTACGACTCCGTAAAAAGGTCCGGAAACGGGGTAGCTTCAAGTACGGCCTGTCTCATTCGGCGCAAGATCTGCGGAGCTATCAGGCCAAGCCGAAGAGTGGCGAAACGTCGGGGAAGATTGAAAACTGTGACGAAAAACTGAAACGGACTACTCTGGAACCGGGGTTCGATTTGTGCGCGAAAAAGTGTTTTCGGCCCGAGACTTGCAAGGAAGCAAAGTATCGAAGGAGCTTCTATGGGAGGATCTTTAGCTGTTTTAAACGGCTGAAGAGGAGTCTGGGGATTCAGCATGAGAAACCAAGTAGGTCCATGACTACGTATACAGGGTGTTTCAGAACTATGGTTACAAACGTCGGGAGGTGATTACTAACATTATTTTAAGATCGAAAGTTCCCATAAACTATGGTCCTTAGTCGTTTCGTTACGAAGGTACAGAGTGTTGAAGTTTTTAATTAAAAAAAGTGTGAAGCCGGGGTAAAATGAGGATCCTGGACGAAAAGTGAACTCCCCCCCTTTGGGGGGGTGGCAAATAATTCATTTCGGGATAACGGGAAGAGCTCGAAATTTTTATGGGAGGTGCGCCTTGACCATATGGGGGAGACCGGGGCTCTAATTTAAGGAGGGATTTTGGGGAAAAAACCGTTTTTTGCAGTTATTTCTGCCACGGAGCCTCGGATCGAAGATCTGACAAGCGATGACCCCGCTACGGGGTCATCACTGGGGGAAATTATACCCCACCTCCCCGGATACCCAAAAAGGTTCGAAAAAATTGAAAAAAAAACGTAAAAAATTGTTTGGAAAGTTAATAAAACTATTATAAAACGAAAAAGATTAAAAAAATTAGTTCTAGAAACGCGGTTTTTGGCGAAAAGAGGCGAAGGAGTTCAGTTACTAGGTCGGGGATGGCGAAAATGGGAAGAAAAAAAATGCTTTGTGAAAAAAAAAACAAATTTTTTGAAAAAATGGGAGAAAATTGAAAAAAACGTAAAAAAAAATCGGAAAGTTAATAAAAGTGTTGTAAAAGGAAATAAGAAAAAAAAAATAAAGAAAAACAAAACCAAGAGATTGTTCGGAAAGTTAATAAGAGTTATAAAACGAAATAAAAAAAAAAAATTACTAAAAAAAAGTTGGAGAAACGCGGTTTTCGGAAAAAAGGGCAAAAAAATAAAAAAAGTGTCGAAACCGAGAGCAAAAGAGTAGAAAAAAAACTTAGAAAATAAATAAAAACTCAATTCCTTATATCTCTTCCAGAAGTTTCACTTCAGTTGTGTGCTTATAAACGTGAGGCACATAACTTTTTTTTGTCCTACATAAAGTAAGGAACCAAAAAAAAACATATTTTTTTTAAATGCCAATGGCGTAAGTACCAAAGTTTCCATACGAAAAAATATAACAAAATTTCGTACCGACGTTACTGGTTAAATTTGGGCAAGTGTTTTATTTTAAAAATAAGTGTTCTTAAAAACTCATTTTACTTCCCAAATTTCATATATTCGCATTTAGGAGTTATTTAATTTTTTTAGTTTATGGGAACTTTCGATCCTA
>JAEQML010057105.1:0-32735 GCA_016904865.1 Pissodes strobi
CAAACACATTTTATAAGAAAATCCATGTAACCGAAAAAACTTTTCAGCGAATTTATTGCGTACTTTAGTCTAATGATGTATTATATATTGCTTTATTCGCGTAAAAAGGCGGTTGGTATTTTTTGCGCTCCCCTGAGTTGAGTTAGGTGATTCTGTAAGTATTATTTATGTAGCTATATTAAATCATATCCTAAACGCACGCTCGTTTATCGGATATTAATATTTGGATGCCTTTCGAGCAAGTTACTTATCACGAAACAGCAATCTCTTGGTAAAAATAGTATTTAATTTGTATGATTTAGTCAATTTTAACCATGTCGCTAGTCTTCAGCAAGATGCTTCCTTTCCAACCATGCTTGTATTTCACAAAATCCTCCCTGCCAAACTGATGTGCCATTTGATTGATTTCTACTTGTGTAGAACTACTAGACTAACCTTGAAATTGTCGGGTCACGTATCTGAATCTTGAAAGCGTTCTGAGCACTAAGAAGAGAGTTGATGGCTCGGGAGGCCGAAAGTACCCCAAGGGATTACAGAGCATGTACAAATATTCACCAGTTAGCAGTTGTAAAGGAACAGTTTGCTTACTTATGTAGTTATTTCCTTGTGTCTGTGCGATATGTGGTGAAGTGACCCTGAAAGCCCAACGTAATCGTCTTCTTCCTGAAAACTGAAAATCGTCTAGTTCATCCGATTCGCGGTCTATTTTGAATTTTCTGGAAGATTAGGAACAAGTATGCTTGAAACATCATGAGGCACAGGTCTAATGGTCGAGGGAATATTAGGATATTTAATTTTATGTTTGCATTTACCAGAAAACTCTTTGAACGTGGTTCTTAGGTCTCCGCCAAATCATTAGTATTCCAAATTTAATAGCCTTGTGGTTACTATTTAACCAATCCGGTAGGGCTTTAGAGCCAGTACAAATTTTGGGAACCCAAGCATTGTCTTGACATCCAACTTTGCAACTATACTGACGCCATGCCATTTTAAGGAATTAATAAAACATATTTCATGTTCCTCTTATTATTGTACTCCCCCATATTATATGTCACATATATTAACGAAACCTTCCTTGGATGATATTAAATGCACCAGTAAACTCGATCTGGTTAGTTAAGACACCTTGGCTCTACTTGGGTAATTGAAAAGACTTCAAGAATTTAAGTGGCTTTATTTACCGCTTCAGTGTTTTAATTTATGCGTCAGGACTCTCTGTGGATGCAGGCAGTGCATAAATTAAGGTTGGGCCGCGATAAAGTGCTTTGTCAACATACGTGATGCAAAAGTGGATATTGATTTTAATGTTGATGAGCTTGTTGAAACTTAACCTGAACTTAGATAAGCATGTATAAAAGAAATACAAATGATTTGATGAGTTGTAATGCAGTTGAAGCGAGCGTCTATGATCATAATTTAAATTTTTTCATATTCCAAAATCAGTGCAGCGTGTAATTGACGTAGACAGATCCACAGAAAGGGAAGTTATGGATATTCGTTTCGTAAACTTTTATTTTACTCTGAAAGAACGTTTCCCTCAGTTGAAAAGCATTTTATAACTTTGCCAAATAAAATTTTAAATTGTCTCCTTTATTTTACTAGTCCCCTTTGTTACTTGACTGACGCGAAACGCATTCTCGAGTTAGCCTTATAAACGGTGCATGATTTGCCTCAAAGTTAGTTTAAGTTAATAATGAAACTATTCAGAAAGGGCTGCAGCCATTTACTAAGAAATAGATGCTCCAATAATATTATTGTAAAGCAGAGAGTTTGGTAAAGTGTCGAATTTGCTTGAGAAGTTATTTGATTAGTTCTCGCAAAACTTGCGGTTGTCGATGCGAATCGGCCCAGGCACGAATCCAGCCCACCAATTTTACCCCATACACGTCTTATAGTGAAGCTCAAAGGAGGGCCCTGGCCGCTTTCGATTAAATATGTACAATGTCTGTACAATTAGAATACTTATCATCCGATCACCCCCCAACCCATATGTGAAAAATGCAACCTTCCCTTTACAGTTAAACATATATTAATCGAATGTCTACAACCGCCCTCTGTTGCCTTCTAACACCAATAAGGTACTACTTTTTCCACAAAGGGTCAAACTATACCCCCTCAAATAATAGTCCAAATTCGCCCTCTCGACCCTGTTCCCCCACGCACCCAATGACCCATTACACAAATATATATCTCTGCCTTGCCTGCACATCACACAGTAGGTAATAAAGTATAACAGTCTAAAACACAACTAAACATCTACCGATCGCTGTGTCCAAAAAACTCATATAATCATTTCAATCATTTTTATAAGAATTGTAACTTAAATGACTGGACTAATATGAGAGTAGCTAATACTTTAATTGTAATAGCACCTTCTACGTACTTACTTTTTTACTTAAATACGATTAGAAGATGCCGTGGTAGGTGCACTTGCATTGCATGGGCTTAAATAAATTACGGAAAATGTTTCTACTCATAATTCCATAGGCTTTGGAGATTGACCGTAATGTGACCAGAACATTCGACGCTAAGTCCTTCAAGCAAGCCAGTACGCTTCCATTGTCTATGCAGTCTTAGGGAAAATATTATTTTGGAAATATTTTCCCCTCTCTGGATACTTTTCCACATACTTTCCGAACCATTTGCTTCACTTCTAATATAAACAAATCTCCAAAGGATATTTTTTTAAATAAAATTACTTCCTCAAGCAAACCACGGATTCCAATAAAATACCATTCAATCGACACAAAACAAATGTGTACCCTTTTCCCTAACACTCAAATATCCCTAAAGTGTCATGAAGATGTATATACACATATATAAAGCTTTTGTTGGAAATCGACACAAATGGTGCTACATGGATCAATCAGATGTATAGGGCAATATTGATAAATGAAGTTGATCTATATCATTATTAATACTGCAGCATGCGTCAATTAAATGAACTGTTTTAAAACTTTATTTAGAGTAAAAGTATAGTCAGCAAAAATAGAAGATTAATTTGAAAAAATTTAAATATGACTAGAAAGGTGCTTTTTAAGAGCTTAAATAGATAAAAGCTTGAAGAATTAATATCCAGTGACATAAGCTGATACCAAAAACTATTGAAAGTTTTGATATGTTACATACATATCTATTTTTTTCAAAAATATCTTTCAATAACTTTTGAAAATAAAACTGCACACCATACTGTATTTTCAAAATTTGCAATCAGTACTGTCAATCATATTCCTAAAATGGACGGTCGAAGGATTTGGCGTCGAATGTTCTGTCATATTATGATCCCAGATCTCCAAACCCTATGGAATTATCAGTAGCAAAATTTTACATATTTTATTTAGGTCCATGCAATATGAGTGTCAGTTATAAGTGCCTTCTGATCGTATTTAAGTAAGAAAATATAGTGCCTAGGTGCCATTACAATTAAAGTATTAGTTACTCTCATATTAGTCCAGTCATTTAAGTTACAACTCTTATAAAATAATACAGGGTTGGAGATTGAAAAGTAATTAAATTAAAAATTGTGCTACCAGTAAAAAGGTAATTTACAAATACGCATGATATTCGGAAATAATGATGTAATATACTTAATGCAATCTATAGAAAAAGTTTTAAACATTTATCACATGACTGTAATGTTTTCTTATAAACCTATACAAATAACACTGATTCAACTGTAAATTATTTTTATACATAACTATGCAATTACGTATTCTAAAATAATAACCAAAATATGTTATTTTGGTGTAAAATGATGTTGTTACTTAATGAACAATAATTATTATTCTATTTTAATTTGGAACGCCTCCTTAATTTATTCTGTACAACAATGAATATTTTCAGATGCAAATATTGGCACCATTATTACTGATCAATGTGGTTCATATTTGCCAGAAATATTTTTAGAATAGTCCTATTTAGTTTCTCTATACAATTTTTTTTTTTGGTATATTACCTATAATATAAAGATATAAAAATGGGAACAAGGCATGATAGACAATAGTGACGCTAAATCCAAAAGTTATATTGGGTGCCATAAATTAAGAGTTTTTGGTTATTTAGTGTGTGTAAAATGTGGAATAGTGTTTCATAAATCATGTGCTCTACGAGAGTTCCGTGGAAAAGTCAGAATAATAGATGAAACACGATTAATCTGCTGCCAATCTGGCGATGAAGACGTAACCTCAAATAGTGCTTCAAATTCGCTGGAAGAAGAAAATAAGCTTCTAAGGCGGCTAGTGGATGAACTAACAAGTAAGAATAAGCTTCTTGAGGAAAATAAGGAGCTTTTGCAGGGTAAACTAGAACCTAAGAAAAAAGCAGGAAAAAAAGGTAAAAACAAACAAACACCTCTTTCCCCTTCAGAGTCCAGTTCCGCGGAACCATGTTTGGTAAACAATCTTGGTTCCCAAAGTGTTCCAACAGATGGAGTCACCGACACTCCGCAAATCCTTCGAGCAGATGTGAACCTGGTCACTGGTCTTGATCAGAACTTCATAAATGAAGAAGAATTGGAGACAGAAAAGGAATCTGTGTTACTGATAGCTGCCAACCTGTCAAACCCAGATGTTTCTGTCGTCCCTGAGTCAACTAAAACAAATAATAATAACAATAATAATGTAAATATAATAAACATAAACACCCAACCGGCGCAAATACCAAATGAGGATGCGACCTCAAATATAAACGACGATGGTAATGAGGACAACCTTAATAAAAGCCTAGGCAACAATGAGAACGAATCAGCATGGATTGTCGTCAACAACAAAAAAGGCAAACGTCCACCTCCAAAAAGAGGCTTGTTGAAAGAGGATGCCGGACTGGTTGTGGCGGGAAGCTACCGCTGGTTATTTGTAAACAGTTTCGATCTCCTGGCACCAATGCAGACGGTATTTTAAACTACCTAAAGAAGAAGAATATTACCCAAAAGTGTACCTATGATAAGATGCACACAAAACAGATGCACTAAGAAGCTCCTTTAGGTTGGGTGTTCCAGCCTCTCTTGAAGGGATTATAAACTCAGGTGAAATGTGGCCAGTTGGAATCTACATAAACCATTTTATGAATCTCCAGAGCCGACGGGTAACCCGGCCAGCAAGTCCCTTGCAGCCATGCAAGGTTTAAATGAATCCATGAAAGGGTATATTTCAGTGGGATCAACAGAGCAACCTTATGGTCTTAGAGTTCTTCATATTAACATCCGATCTTTGAGGAATAAAATAGAAGAAGTTGAAGCATTCTTAACTTCCAATGACACTAAAGACTATAATGTTCTCTGTTTTAGTGAGCATCATCTAAAGGATGAGGAGATCCCAATGATAAAGATACATGATTTTATTATAAGTTTTTGTTTTGGTCGAAAAACCTTACAACATGGGGGTACTATGATCTTAAATAAACCTTGTATTTTGTGTAAAAATGACCAGGATATTGTTGATATGTCTGTAGAGTTTCATTGTGAGTTGTCTGCTGCTGAAATAAAAATGTTTGACTGTTTAGTTTTAACTGTATATAGATCACCAAATGGAGATTTTAACTTATTTGTGTATATTTTGGCTCAGGTTTTAAATGTTATTGTTGGACGTAATGTTAAGCATGTCATTGTCAATGGTGATTTTAATGTAATTTTTAACACAAGTAACCAGCGTAGAACAGAACTCCTTGACCTGTTTAGAAGTTTCAATTTAGAACAGCAAATTTTCTGCAAAACAAATAATATCAATTGTATTGACAATTTTTTTATCAGTTTTTCTGGGTCAGTTGCCTATTGCACTGATGCTTACGATCCTCTTCTGTCTGATCACAGTGCACTCGACATCTTAGTGCAACTGAACCGCGAAAGGGGGGATCCTGTCATAGTGCAATACATACCAATGACAAAAAGGGGAATGAACAAACTTTACAGGTTCTTGGAGGGTCAGACTTGGAATTTCTCTGCAGTGGAGCCTCGCCCAGCTGGTGGTTCTTTTGATGGATTTGTTCATCTTTTGGAGAACGAGGTCAAGAGAGTATTTCCTGAAATTGTACGTAAAAGTACCCACAAAAACGGAATTATATGGTTTGGCGATGCTTGTAGGAATATGAGAGAATCACTGAGATTTATTTATGAACTTCATTCAAATAGGCCTTCACCACAGCTCAGTGATCAGCTTAAATCATATAGGAAAAGGTATAAACTATGTCTTAAAATGCAAAAAAAGCAACTCTGCAAATGTGGTGCGAAGGATAAATTCATATAGAGGCACTGATGGGGCTCCTCCTCTTGTAGAACCATATCCAGATGCAGATTCATTTTTTTGAGGTCTCCGGTTCAGAATGGTTTGGGTTTTTCTTTTAAGGAGGGAAGTCCAATACGGGTGAGAGATGCCATTAATGCTCTTAAAAACAAACCCAGTAAGGATGTTTATGATAAGAGTGTTACTATGGTGAAACAACTCAAAGATCAGCTGATATCACACCTTACTCAGTTGATAAATTCCAGCATAAGATCTGGTGTCTTTCCTAGTTGTCTGAAGCTGTCTAAAGTCATACCTATCTACAAAAAGGGAGCAAGGGATGATCCCTACAACTATAGACCCATATCACTGGTCCCTGTTTTCTCAAAAGTATTTGAGCACATACTGAAGGAACAACTGTGTCGGTATTTTGAGGGAAATTGCTTGTTCACCGACTGTCAGTTTGGTTTCAGGGCAGGTCGTTCCACTACCCGGGCTGTGTTGGATATGCTAGAGTATATGGTTGGGGCTTTTGAGGGGGAACATTATGTCACTGCGACATTTTGCGACCTCTCTAAGGCCTTTGACTGTGTGTCTCATCCAATTTTGTTGGATAAGGAGGCGTACTATGGTCTTGATCAGATCAGCGTTGAGCTTTTGCGCAGCTATTTGGCTGGTCGAGGGCAGCAGACTTTGTACAATGACCATCTATCCTCCTATGCACCATTAAACCATGGAGTGCCACAAGGATCAATATTGGGTCCTCTCCTATTCCTAATTTATATCAATAATATTCCTAGGGCTTGCCCAGGTGAAAATCTTTGGTTATTTGCCGCTGATACAACAGTGGCAATGGATGGTGGGAACTTGCAGGGTCTGCTGGGCTCGATTAGCACAGTGGTGGGGAGTCTTGGTGAATGGTTTGAGGCGAATCGCCTGGCCCTGACTAATAGCAAAACGGTGAGAATGGTCTTTGGTTTAAGGGTAATTCCGGATGAAACTCCTGCCGAGGTAAAATTTCTGGGGGTACATCTTGACCCAAGCTTAAAGTTTGAGAGGTATGTTGACGCAGTGGCTACCAGGTTGTCCAGACACATATTCCTACTAAGGAATCTAGTGAAGGTTCTCCCGCCGCAAGTGTTGGTTCAGGCGTTCCATGGGTGGCCACTTATGCTATTTTTACATGGGGACACTCTGTTCATTCGGCACGTGTCTTTGCTCTGCAGCGGAGGGCGGTACGCATTATTGCTGGGCTGGGCTACAGGGATGATGCTAAGCAAACATTTATAGACCTAAGAATTTTAACGGTACCATGAAGGTATATATTTGAATGTATTCTCTATGCTCACACTAATCCTAATTGATATGCTAGAAACAACGAATATCACGATTATTATACTAGGCAGGGAGATAGCGTTCGAATTGAGTATCTTAGATTAAATAGAACCCGGTTCTCCAGTAACTATTATGCCCCAGTGTTGTATAATAGGGTACCAAATGACATTAAGATCTTACCATTGACTAGGTTTAAAAATAAATCTATATCTGTTGAACAAAGCCTTATATAGTGTTAGTAAATTTTTATTAGAAGGTGACTTGAATGTTTAAAATACGGTTACTGTGCAAAACTCTGTAATTTAATTTATTAAATTTGTGTTAGATTTTAGGAATATTTGCTTGTTGACGAGAGGAATGATATTTACTGTAACACTAACAAAATTTTGAATTTGAAAATATAATGAACTATACTCTATACACTATGTGCACTGTCTTCTTGTTCTTTAAGATTCGTCGTGGCCACTGTAAACACATTCAGAACTGGATCAGTAGGTGTAAAGGTTATGTTCTATATCAAACAAAAGATCACTAGTGATCCTTAGTTCCTTTACTTGTTTCAAACCATTGCTCTTCTACTTAACTTTAGACAGTACAGATAGCAAAACAGACAACAAAAATAACAAAAAAAAAACGACTAAAGCGCGGGTTAAATAAGAGGATAATGGTTTGAAACAGGTAAAAGGACTAAGGATCAGTAGTGATCTTTTTTTGGTCTAGAACATAACCTTTACACCTACTTGGATCGTCGAGGAGTTCTAGTTTTTAAGAAGATATAGTAAGTATATACCCAATAATCTATATATTTAATGATAAGTGGATCAAGATTTAGGACGGTAATATTTTCAGTATATTCCTACTAAATTGTTTAATTTTAAATGATTGTGAAATATTGAGAGGATAATCAAAGGAGACATTACTTTCTTTAATTTTTGACATTTGAGAGCCGCTCACCAGCACTTACGTCTAGGCATCAGGACAGAATTGAACCCGAAAGTCAGTTCGGTTAGTTATAGTTGTGTGCATATGTTATCTGGCAGCCGTTGTACATTGTATATACGGGTTTCTGTCTTATGCAATATGCTTTGTTACATAATTATTCATAATGCTTCACTCCGAGATCTCAACCAACAAAAACTAATCAACTAACTAAAAATTGCGCAATTGTACGAAATTCTCGCATAAATTGTGTTTAAACCTTTCTGCAATAAATGTGCATAAACAATTGTTTTGAATTTCTAAGCAATTGTGTAAAATTAACATTTGCTGTTGGGAATATGTTCTAAATAATTGTGCTCATTGATTATGCACAATTAAAAGTTCATAATCATATATTATTTCTTAGTACACTATGTCAAAGAGAAAAAGTTGGAAACATTTATCGCATAATTGTAATGTTTTTTTATAAACCCCTATGCAAATAACATTGATTTAATTGTAAATTACTTTTTATACATAATTACAAAATTACATATTTTAAAACAATATACAAAAATATGCTCTTTTGGTGTAAAATAATATTGTGACTTAATGAAGATTTCTATTCTAATTTGGAATGCCTCCTTAATTTATTCTGCAAAATTATGAATATTTTCAGATGCAAATATTGGCATTATATTTACTGCACAATGTTATTCATATTTGTACAAAATTGCACAATGTAACGGGCTACGATGACATATAAGATAACCCATTTTCTGGACCAAATGGCGAAGAAGATTTAAATAAAATTGACGTAAGACGACAGTAGATGGAACGTATTTCTGTGGGGATAATCAAACATTATATTATTTATTGAAGTAGACTACAAAAATTATATAAACATCACAATAGTACTAGTATTGGGAAAGCATGGAACTTAATCTATTAAGCTAGGTATTTTAAAGCAAATATTTCATACTTACGTCTATACATATCAAATGCACAAGCCTTCATATGAATGGTTAACTTTACACAGACGGTTTATCGTTCCCAGCTGAAACCACAAAGCTTAGTTGTATATTGATATTGTCCCCTTGGTTTTGTCTTTTTGTGTCTGTCTAAATGCATCAGGAACTCTCCTTCTAATCATTTGGCTTATTTTCTTTATTTCAGTTCTATAATATACCTTGACGGTCACCCTCTGGCTTCAACTTTGCTAATTATGGCTCTTAATTGCTGATTCGAGATATTTTGCGCATCTGGAATGTATTTCAGTCTTTCTGGGAGAGTTGTGTCTAAAATAAAACAATAGTGATAGATTGGTTACCGATTGGCAGGGTACCTAATTGGAATGTAATACAGGCATGAGTTATATTGTAAGGTTATTTAGGGAGGTCTAGCACTGACATTTTTGTATATTTGATGGTCATACTGTGGTAATTGTCTCGTTGACTTAGACTTGGTAATCCCTTCTTTTACTTAGGTGATTTATCTTACTATTTTGATTTTGGAATGATACAATGATGTTTGTTAGAAGTATGACATGACACCTGTCGGATTGGGATCATAGACTCATAGTCGGTCGACGAACGTCGCGTCGGGTCCGTCAATCGATATCGACTCGAGAACCACTCAAATTCGAGTTGCTTAACCGTATGATTTATTTATCATACGCTGGAATTTGCTGATTGTGTTGGATTGTATCAATATTTGGCACTCTAGGCTTATAGATTGACGGAATATTCCACTGACTATCCATTATTAGAGTTCTATAATATTTCAGCTCGGAGTGAATCCTGCCCTATGACAAGGAAACGGTTCTATGTTTCATATAGTTCTGTGGATATAATTTTGGCGGCATAATTGACAGATTTCTAGACAAGCGCATGGTCTTCACGGCCGACACTGTCCCCAAGTTAATGGCTTATTTGCTATAATGCTATTAGTGACGTCTGCTGATTATATTTTTGACTGCCACATAACGGGTGGGTTATGTATTTCCACTTAGCATCTAAAAAGTAACTTCTAACTAATTCAAATCATTTCAAAAGTGAGCCACTTTATCGCTTGATTTGGCGAATCCAGTAGTATGACGACATAACTTTCTAGTGCTTTGTCACAAATAGAGACGATGACAACATGACATGTTGGGCAGGCACGCTGATGATTCTTCTAGCGTAGTCAATTTAGTTCGTATATGATCGTGAAGGAACCAGAAGGTTTCAGTGCGCGGCTCTCGAAATTGAGATTTTTCGTTGCGCTAGTGATATTTAGTGTGAAATATACAGCGCCCTAGTAAGGGGATTATTCAACGAAGCCCTTGAGCAGGATTGTGGTCGTCGATGGCTGATTGAAGATGAGGGAAGATTTGTAGTTCAACCACCTGCACCCATGTTGAGGGTTTGACTTTCGAGAGCTGCCACACGCTTGAACCCCCTTTAACACCTTAAGGTGTGTTGTTTAAGTAATTTTGGAACAGTTATTAGTTTGGTCTGTTATTTGTTGAGTTTCCGTACCTGTTTCCTTCATATTTTAGCTTGATCACAGTTTTGATTTGCCCAATTTGTTTCAGAGGTTTTTATTTTTCATTCTCATTCTCTTGGTTGCCGACTCCCGGTAGTGGTTGCTTTTGGTCTACGGATTTCTATTGCCTTCCTGGTTTCCATACTGCATACTGAGACTCCTCCGACTACACGTGGTTTCAGAGTAACTATCAATTTAACTTCGTGTCTCGCTGACTGGTCCAAGCCTCAACGTTCACGAAGTGCGACTTCTCGATCTTGACGCTTCAGCGATTTGACGAACACCTGGATCCTGGACAAACTCGCTGTTGACTTGATACCGGATCAGATAAGTTTTATTTTAAAATATATAGAGACCCTAAATTGTTGTATATATATTTTTTCCATTGGTATAGGGTTATTTTAATTTGTGTTTCGAGAAAATTTGGTTAAAGCTATTAGTATTTTCCAGCGGTGTATTAGATTGCGTGTTTTCTTTCTTTCTGCGTGGTATTGATAGGAATATTTTGTGAACTGTTTAGGTGTAAGCAAAGCTTACCGATGCTAATTTAAATCAGTATGCGTCTGGTAGCGATACTATTTGCTAGTGTAATTCAATTAATGTTTATATTTTTTATGCCATATTTCATTATTCTTAAAATTCAATTTATATTGTGGTAAATGATAAACGTTCTGACTGATTAACTGTGTGATTGTAATCATTTTACATAACGGTATTTCATGGACTGAATCGTTATGATTTATTTATGTACAACTGCGAGCCGTATACCATGGTAGACGCACACAAAGTTTCAGGAGTAATAAATATTATCCTGTTGACTTCCATTACTAGTATCATGAAGCGGTAGATGCCTTATCAAAGTTGTGGTTATTGATTAATTTGTTGGAATTGGTTTTTGATCTTTTGTAATTACTTGGTATATTAT
Organism: Pissodes strobi; assembly: GCA_016904865.1. Lineage (NCBI taxonomy): Eukaryota > Metazoa > Arthropoda > Insecta > Coleoptera > Curculionidae > Pissodes > Pissodes strobi. The sequence goes on from JAEQML010057105.1 coordinate 11,920, forward strand.
ATTATTACTGCCGTTATAGTTAAACGTGCTTAACAGTTGTTTGATAATTCTTTAACTATCTCACTTCCATTATCATTCAATTTAATTCAAATTACAGTCTATGTGTTCACAACTGATCTATTTCTATATTTATGACCATATTATTTATTATTACTTGTTTTCAATTAAGCTCTTTTACGTTTTTTTATATTTATATCATTCTGTTATTAAAAGAAATATGACAACACGTTAACTAACGTCAAACCTAACCAGCGCAAATAAATGTAAACCGTAACTTTTAATCATCCATCTTTAGTATAATAGATATAGCTACATACATGTAGCAATTTTATACCTTATCTAATTCAAAAGTATAGTCACCAACACTGAATATATACTTGTTATTATTGTTTAATTGGGGTGGTATTTTTTTCCCTTTCAAGTTTTCTCAATAGGTTACAGCGGGGAGGAGAACAATTCGTGGTTATTGGTCGAATCTCACTGAAGATTGCATGGCAAAAAGTTAACCGCGTGGCGCTCAGGCATTATAATGGACCACGACCCTTTTGCACTATCTAAAAGTTGGGAGTCGCCATTGTTACCTGCACTAAAAGCTGTACCACCGATTGTGAACTTGGAGATTTATGTGAATTGAGTTTGTATTTTGGGTAATTGAGCGTTACGTTATTTTATTCGTTATCAAGCCAACAGCGAGTTTGTCCAGGATCCAGGTGATCGTCAATCGCTGGCGTGTCAAGATCGTGAATTCACACTACGTGAGCGTTGAGGCTTGGACCAGTCATTGAGACAAGCAGTGAACACAAGTTGTGTTTAAGCGTTTCTGCAATAAATGTGAAGACACAATTGTGTAAAATTAACATTTGCTATTGTGCATATTTTTAAAAAACATTTAATTATGCATCTTTTTTAAACAATTGTACATAATCAATAAGCACTTTATTTAAAAAATATGCACGACGGCAAATATTAATTTTGCACAATAGTTTAGAAAGTCAAAACATTTATTGCAGAAATTGTGTCAAGTACACGTTCAAACAAAATTTATGCGAAAATTTCGTTTAACTGAACAAATATTATGAATACATTTTTCTAAGTGTAATACTCCCTCCTAGTTTTGGTCCATATCCCATATTTGTAATGACATTCCATAATTATATAAAGTATAGACCTCCGAAATATTGTACATATGTATATAAAATATGTTAATATATCAGGTATTATAGCTAAATCAAATGCCTTTTGTTTTCGCCTATATTTGAAGAATTACACCTTCTTTAAAAAACACGAAGTCGAACTCACTAATTTAATAAATTGCCTTCTATCTAAATTGCCATTTTTTATCTTATCCTTGAAACCGCTCGCAAAGGTATATAAAGTCTAACTAATAAAAAGTAGATGGCGACAACATATTGTCAGCAGTCTGTCAACCGCTCTGATAAGGTCTTGATCCGATTTGAGCCGTTTTGACCTGGTCTTGAACTGCTTTTCAACCGTTCTGATGCATCACCATTAGAGCGGTTGAAATTTCCCTCAAAAAGTTGTAGAGATTGTGATTGGGCGTAAAAGGCCTAAACTATATCTACTTTCTTTTACTATTTCTAAATTCAAAAAGCTCATTTTATATATCCGTTTGAGTAAGAAGGTAGGATATTCTTGTAAATACTTTATTAAACGTACAATATCATGCAACCATCAAGACTTTGCTTAATATCAAAATATTCAGTTAATTTGTTAATAAATTTATTCATTTTCAAGCGGGTTTCTCTCGAATATAAATTACTTGAAATCATATGGCCTATTACCCCGGCAGTCTATAAATAGAACGGCTCCGCTCTGAGAAAATAAATGTTTTTGCTACAAGTATTCTAAAAATCTATTTGAATATTAAATTTCCAGGTCCTAAGTCCATTAGTAGCAGATTTGCAGACGATGAAAAAAATACTTTTTTATTACGTTATTCAGCAGCTTTGGAATCGATAAATTGGACTAGGGCCAATTGGACCAGGGGCGTAATAGGCGAACCAGAAAATTAATGTAATTTTTACTCACAAAAATTATGTCGATCCTTGTGCCTGCTGGAGTCTAATTTGTTTTTTTTGCTAGAAATATTGGTCCAATGAATTTACAAGATTTAGCCAAAACTTTTTGATTTCCTCATGCAAAATAAGGTTGACAAAATTTAAAAATTAGTTAAGAGGGTAGGAGATATACATTTGTGCCCGTTTTTATATTCGATGGCACCTCTAGTAGGTTATTTCTACAAATTCTCTCATTTTGTTTCATGTATTTAACGTAAAATTAATTTATTTATTAAATTCTCATTATTGCACTATCGTCATTATTTACGTTCGGGGAGTTTAATAAACGAAAACTTTCAGCAGCGAGAAGCGAAGATCGGATATCCTTGACGAGTTCTTTAATTTAAGTTTCATTAATTATGAAGTTCTTCTGACTTTACACGCTTGAAAGTTCGTTAGTTCTTTTTGAATTCAATTTTATATTAAAAAGGATCTAGTATTAAATCTTGTTCAAAGTTAAAGATTATTACACGATTAAATCGACATTTATTAAATGAGTTACATTCAATCTACGTTGAGAGAGTTTCATGTCATGTCATAACTAATATAAGTTGCAATACATCTGCATTTAACGTTTTTGACTTGTACTCTTCCTTTTCTTTAATATGTGGATACCTAAAATCTGGTGCTTGTTAATAAAAAATTTAAAGAGAAACATAGATACGTGACGCTTATAATAATTAATATTCCTCGCGAATATGCATCTGTCTCAGCATATTGCTCAAATTCCTATTTCTTGGTTAAACTATAAATTATTATTCCAACTGCGTAACTCAATTATTTTACTGTCAATACAAACTGAATAAGTCATAAGGCAGCTTTGTAAATCTGAATTCTATGGCCACGCGATTGTGCTAAGGCGTATCAAACAGGACCTATTTTCAATTCAGTTGGAACATGAAAATATGATTTAAAATGTAGTTTTTATTTTTTCAAGTTAAATTTATGTTTTTTTTATCATTTTTAAACAAATGGCATGGATAGATTTTTTATGATGCTTATTTTGAGTCCCATTAAGAAAGGCCCTGGCATCAAAGTTACTTCCCAAAAGTTCGCACGTAAAAAATTTACAAGTACAGAATATTGAAATGCAGTTAACAAAAAGATAGGTGAAGGATTATCATTTATAGATTGAAATAACTATGGATCTTACAATAGACAAAAGAGTGAAATACATTATCCTGAACAAAAACAACATATCCATGTGTTTTGCCTTACGTCACATCTGCATGAGACTAAGCATCCTCGAGATTTACCTGTAAAATATTGAAGTCAGTCACCAAAGGAAGCTTGATTTAACTCTCGATTAGATGACATGCAAGCTAAGTTAATCCCCACCAGTTTACTGATTGTTTTTAAAACATGTTTAGATAATAAGTATAATATAATATCTTTCAAGATCAAGTATCAAGTTCAAACTTTAGACTAGGTGTTCTTTTTAGTGAATATAATTTTGTTTACACATACCCCCCTTCGTCTTGCATTGGTCCCCAATGCAAAACATGCAATTAGTTGTTGGCCGACATTGCATAGTGCTCCATGTACATGTTAAAAATATAAACAAAATATGAGTACTTAATATTTGCATTTTCTTCTTATCCTAATGTTATATTGATACAAGTATGCGTATATATATATGTTTCCTCTAAAAATAAATTATCTGCAAATATTTGTCATTTTATTTTTTAATACCCGGTAATTTTGTTTGAAAATTAAAATTCGTATTTGAAATATACAGCATATTTATACTAAATAACTATATGGTTGTTTTCTAGGTGCGTTAAACATATGCAACTATTATGTTATACTTCAGTTGATCCAATGTATACGTAACGAACATTGTTGTAAATATTATTAAAAAACATATTGGTGCTAAAACAATTGAGAAATATTTCTGATGATAAATTCTAATAATAATAATAACGTCCCTTATTCATTTATTCCCATCTGATAAACTATAATTTATATTATCCGTAATAGATATATCGTAGTCATAATATTTGAACTTCAATACAACTTATGCTAAAATATGTAAACAAGTGCGTTTTGATACCATTATTTTTTGTCATCAGCAGATTCTATATCGATTGTTGTATTCGCTTCGCTATTTATTTTTTGACATGTGTGACACCATGCCTTGTCCTGGTGTTTTATTTATTTTTTATTTTTATTTATTTACGGCTCATCCATTTACAATAAATTCCAATAGGGAAGATCAATTCCAATAAAAGTATAAAAATCATATCCATAAAAATTACAGCATTAAAATTATACTGATCCTATACATAAAATATACACAATAAAATAAAGATTAAAATATCACCATAAAGTTATATAACATTTCTTAATTTGCTCTTGAGACTGCGAAGCGAGATGTCAAAGAGACAAATATCCTGTTCTAGTATTAACTGATTGGCCTTAAGAAGCATTCTAGTAAGCGACTCATTACAACCATAATTAGTCGTGTGAAACGGAATTTTAAAGGTACAAGTGTGACGATTTCTTCTGACTGCAACATTGAAGTCAATCTCTCCCAACAACTCAGGACAGTCAATACGACCCTTAAGAATCCCATGTAAGAAAGCCACATCGAGCATCCCACGCCTGACCTCCAAAGAGTCCAAGTTCAATCGTGAAAGAATTTCCTCATAAGTAAACTCCTCCCTCACCAAACCCATTCTATAGGCAGCAATTCGGACAAACTTCCGCTGAACTCTCTCTATATATTGAATGTGTACCTGATAATCTGGTGACCATATAACTGACCCATACTCAATAATAGGTCGAACCAGGGCACAATACAAAACCTTCAAAGCATGAACTGAGAGGCCAACAGTAAGACGTTGAATAAAGCCCAACACACTCATAGCTCTCACTACCATATTTCTGATATGTGTTATGAAGGACAGTTTACAGTCAAGAGTTAAACCAAGGTCCTTGATGACATCAGGTCTAAGCAAAGATGTGTCATTCAACTTATAATCATGGGCAGCAAATGCACCCCGATAAAAAGAGAAAATGTTACATTTCGATATATTCAGGTTCATTTTGTTAATGGAACACCATCTTTGAAAACTGTTTAAGTCAGCCTGCAGCAGAGAATAGTCATCCGTTGTGACCACAGATCGGAACAATTTAATGTCATCAGCATACATTAAAATATTGCTATGTCTGATGCAACGCAAGAGGTCCAGCAAAAATAGATTGAACAAAATTGGTCCGCAGTGACATCCCTGTGGGACTCCTGAGGGAACAGGTAGTGGACCAGAGATGCATTGTGCCAACTTTACGAACTGAGTTTTGCCTGACAAAAAATCCTGAATCCAACCCAAAAAAGCACCACCAAAGCCCAATGATCCTAGTTTAGCGAGAAGAAGGCCATGGTTGACTCTGTCGAATGCCTTTGAGAAGTTCGTATAGACAGAGTCAACCTGACCATGCCTGTCCAGAGTTTTGATCACTGAGCTCTGGTAAAGTACCAGATTAGAGATTGCGGATCTGCCGGACATAAACCCATGTTGTTCTGGGTTAATTATACCTTTTACATCCCATGCCAATTTCTTGCTGACCAGACTATCCAACAGCTTTGGAATCTCTGACTGCAAACAGACTGCTCTATAGTTCTCAACATTTGTCCTTTGGCCGCTCTTAAAAATTGGCCTAAGAAAACTAGATTTCCAAACAGATGGAAATATTGATGTAGATAGAGACCTGTTGAACAACTCGCACAAAGGTTTAACCAAAGTACAGACGCATTTCCTCATGAGCACCGCATGAATGCCATCAGGCCCAGAAGAGAACTTACATGGAAGACCGACAATTGCATCAACAAGTTCAGATATTTCGACATGATATGAGGCAACACCAACTAATTTAGTATCAAATTCAAAATTTTGGGTTTGAGTTGAGTCATCAGCCACATAAACTGAAGAGAAATATGTTGAAAACATATGGACTGTCTCCTCAATATCTCTGCTGCACTGATTATTAAAAACCACTGTGTCTGGTATGCTACTATCTGATCTAGAATCTCGAACAAATGCCCAAAAACTCCTTGGATTAGTGCCAAAACGGTTTTCTAATCTTTCCAAATACCTCTGGTGGCAGACCCGGCAATTCTCTTTGCACTGCTGTCGTAGGCGTGAAAACTCCATATACACTTCTGCAGACTGGGTACTTTTGAAATTAGAATGAGCCACCCTTTTACTAATGGTAAGTTGCCTCATACGTGAGTCAAACCACTTTGGAAAGCTAGAAGAAGTAATTTTCTTCTGAGGCACAAAAATGCTAATTAAATCACCCAAGAAGTTATAAAATATTGAACATGCCAAGTCCACCCCTGCACCCTGAAAAAGTTTCTCCCAATTAACATCAGCTAAGCAGTCATTAATTGCTAAAAAATTTGCCGATTTAAAATCATACACATATTCATTGCAAACAGTATTCCTAAAAGTTTGACGAACGCAAACATCAATGCACAATGCAGTATGATGAAGACTATTTTCAAAAATGACATCCAATGCCTCTATTATATCACTTCTGTTAAAGTCACTAAAAACTAAATCTAACATTACATTCCTATTATTTAAAATTGTACTTAGCTGAGTTAAATTCATAAAAGCATAACTACTTGCCACTAAACTAGCAAAAGATGTTACTGGGCAGTCCACAGCAAGTCCAAACTCATCCACACTCCACTTAGCTTCAGGTAGATTGTAATCACCAACCATGATCATCTTAGCATTGGGATACCTTTCCTTTAGATGTTCAACAGAATCTCAGTGCCTCTGATATATCTCTTCGTTGAAAGCCGGAGGTATATAGAGACATCCGATAATCCAGGAGTCACCACCATGGTCGACAGCAACAAAAACCTGCTCCACACCCTTTTCAGCCAGCTCTACTTTCATAGCTTTTAAATATTTTCTGGTGATTATTAGCACCCCTCCTCCCATTCTCTTTGAAGAAGTATTCATTTTTCGATCCAGCCTAAAAACATCAAAGTCCGTTAAACCAAGTTCAGAGTCCGATACATCACTGGTTAGCCAAGATTCACTAAAAGCCAATACATCGTAGAAGCAGGAATTCACGCTTCTCTGAAATTCTTGCAGTTTTGATTTGAAACCTCCAGCATTCTGATAATAAATTGAGTATGTAAGTTTATCATCTGGGAGGTTCCTTGCTATTCCCCTGACTCCTGGGGCATCACTCTAGAAAAAATCTGCTGATCAGGTTGCACATCACTATTCTCAGAAGATCTGATATAAAACCTACGGATTATAACACCTGTTGGCCAAATTTTAGGATTCATTATCAAATCTATATGCCTAAATTTTACTGCAATCTTAAAAGATAATTTTTGACCTTTGGAAAGCAGCTTTTCTACTACAATATCATCTTGGACATCCGGACAGTGCTTCCGAATGTGATCAGAGATGAACTCCGCAGAAATACCAGACCTAATGTTTCCAGCATAAACAAAAGCTCTATCGTTGGAAGGTCTCTGATAGATAGTAGTTTGAATTTCCCAGCTGTTTTGGTATGTGTGTGGCTTTGACCTTGTTCTTGGACTTGTTGCTATTGAAATTTAATAACATTAATTAGTACGGCCTTGTTTAAAATAATTGTTGACTGTGATTATATAACATCGAAAAAGTAAACATTGCCGAGATTGTTTAGAACAATATTAATAACATCGGCTGTTTAATACATGTAAGGGCTATTTACACCTTTTGACTGTCGTCAATTATATTGTCTTAAATGATGATTTGAATTGGATATTAGTATTTTTAGTTATTATTATCCTTCCTAGAGTATCGCCATTATCTAAGAAAGATAATTGAATATTTTTTCGGGGTAAATTACCTCACACAAATTACAAGTTTTTCGCTTAGTATTCATAACATGATAGATACACTTTTAATACTTATGTTTTACTTATCATTAATATTAGGTGCCTTTTGCGAGATTGATGCTGATGACTGCAGGATTGTGTGGATTTAGAATTGTATGCACTGTACGACTGTAATTCTCCTTATTCCACCCATGATTATTTATTCTATCTTTATGTTGGCTTATTCATAGCTATATTAGTGGGAATAGGTGGAATGATGATTTGAAAAATTTATAGCGTCAAAATTTAAAGCTAAAAATATATATAACAAATTTAAAGCTAAAAATATATATATCTACCTGTCAAAGTAATATTAACTAATTAAATTTCATAAAGTCTGATTATGAAGTGTGAGAGGTCAAATGCTGGCGACTTCGAGAATCAAATTTATATAATTATTAACAAGTGGAGCTCTTATCAATAACAGTATAATATTAACTGCAAATTGTTCATTTAAAAACGGTATTATACGTATTATTTTGATTTAATATGTTTAAAGATTAAATAAAACGCTATGCTTTTACGGTAGCGGATATAAAAATTTCGTTTTCGATTATTTGTAGTTTTCCCATTAATTTGATACCAAACTCGATATATTGGGGTAGTGGTTGTTGAAGGGATGCGTGGTAGAAGAAAAGTACACCTTTTTTATTTTGTCGAGTAAATTAAACGATTTGCTTTGGAAAATTTGCTAAACGAGAAACATAGAAAATAAGATATTTATGTCAGTTTTATTATTAAAATGTACTGGTGTTATTTTAATCCGCTGTCTGTAGCGAAAATAGAAATACATAAAATATATATTAAATATAAAGAAATTACTACTTATTTCATCTGAAAATGTAAAAAGCTAAACGTCAATTATATTATTTATATGAACCCCTTACAAGGAAATTACCTAATGAGTGTTAATAAGGTATTTCGTCAGGCCTTCGAATTTTGCGTCGTATATTTAAGATTAAACAGAATTATGCCATCGACAAGAAAATTTAATGTTTAATATAGGGAGACGGGCTCCGTTTTGATAAGATCCACTAGTTCGATTAATTCCTACAGGTAGGAGCATGAATTATTAATAATTGCGTTAATCTCAAGGGTGCACGTGGTTAATTTCTCAACTTAAATTGACGTACAAAGGTGTTGTTCTCTAGCGGTTTTCTCAGTAGTTAAATTGCAGCATCAACTAAATGGCGTAGGTGTACGTTGAAATTTTGAATTAATTGGACTAATAGGGGGAACCTCTAGAACATATTATTGTAAAGACTCGCATATAATTGATTAAAGGTGATGCTGATTCCATAGGGTAGGAAGGCCTTAACCAACATGTGAGACACAAACATGCAAAAACCAAAAAGGTAAAAACTTGTAGAGGAAAATCCTGGCAAAATTTTTATAACTTTTACTACAGCATCTGAGATTTTCATTCAAATCCGGAGGTTGCAATTAAAAGCATTTTGGATTATCCTAATATTTCGACATTTTACAACATTTAATGGCTACTTTAACAATAAGTTCATAGATGGCATAAACCAAATCATGCATTTTGTATTTACCACGTTTTCCTTGAATTTTGGATTTATTGGGTTTTGCATGAATTGATTGATTTGTATCTATTTTTCCTGGGGATTTAGTGACTTTTGCACGCACCTTTGTTTAAAAATTGATAGATAATATCAAAATTAATAGAAATCAATGTCCAACTCGAAAATCACGAAAAGCGGATTTATCGGTTTTTGCATGTTTACTCCTCATGTGTTCATCCATGCCTTTGAATATTTTACTGTTTTATTTCATTATCTCATCTTTTAATGCCCGCTTCGTACGTGTTATTTTACTATTTTAATTGCTTTTTATGTGTAAAGATCTTATACGGCGATATGAGAGCCAATTTCGGGAAAATAGACGGAAACATGTTTCTTAATGAGCAGTATAAAATAGTAGGTGTAAAGCACAGGTTCTGGCTCAAATTAGGGATACTATTTAGGGATTCTATACAATTATCCTCCCACCTAACTTCACCTCACAAGTCCCCCTACCTATTTTCAAACCAATTAACTCCCACCCAACCAATTTAACTCCGCCCACTTCCCACTTTTTTACCCACGATTGACCTACTTTCGACTGAATAAAAACAGTCACACGATCTTAGAAAATATCTTATTTGATGAATCTATCTCTATATTACATACCCACGAAATTTAATAGCGTTTATTTTATTTTAAATCAATTAACTCTCTATGTAAATTTTAATGACTTCACCCTCTCATAAAATATCTTGTTTGATCTGTTTCGTCACATCTGCGAAATTTCATTTTTTTCAATTAACCCTCTATATAAGAATGAATGAAGTTCTTTTACCTTTGATATCCTACTACAATAGATATTGATATATTCTAAACATATACGAAATTTGACAAAAGAATTACAAATAATTGATCATATACCACATAATTATCCAGTTTATGATTGGATTTCACCAGCAACATCGCCGCTTCGTGAGGATTATTTGGATGGTGAAATGCCGTAAATTCCATCAACAAAATAATAGATTCAAATCAAGTCGATAATTTTGATGAAATAAATTTAGAAACATCAAACATGGAAAGGGGAAACCTAGCAGGCAATCAACAATCTGAAAAAATTTTGTGATTAACGATGTCTACATGTTGGAGGAAGAAAGAGAAATATTACAAGTAACGGATAGGGAATTTGTGTTGGAAGATATACGAAAAATGTGACTGCAAACAGAAGAAAAAATAAATCAACATATGAATATTGTGACTAATTACCAGAAGCTCTTAAATATATTAACACAAAGACAACGTGCTGTACTAGAAAACTTTCAAATAACAATAGAACAAGATAATATTTTACGATTACTAAGTAGAGAGCTTAAGTGAAATAATAAATTGTTTCTGGATAATGTGTGTGAAAATTAAACCATGTGTCAGTTTAAATAATTATTATTTATAATATGGATGGACTGTATTTTATAATGTAAATTCAGATAACATATTTTTCCCATGAAGATTCGATGAAGGACAGCAATTCATTTTTAAACAACAATTTCGTTCCAGCTCTGATTCATCGGTTGGAATCTGCATGTTAGTAGATTCTTCTCCTTCAGTCCTCAATTTTGCAAATCTTTCAATTTTGTCTTATTGAAAAGGACATGATTCTCGTTTATGTCTATACACACTTCTCTTTTCAGTAAAACTCTAATTATAACCACTGCCCTCAACCATCTTTAGTACCGTAAACCGGGGTGACTATGATCCACTTATTATCTTCAAGTCTCAACAATCTTTCGAATTTAATAGTTGACCAGTTCAAAAATGGTTCATATATAGAAAGGATATATGTATATTCAATTTCATGAGTTTTTCTAAAGCAAAAAAAATTATTTCCATCCTTTTTGAAAAAAAAAATTGGGTGGCCATATTCACCCCTGCTTTGGGGCCACTATGGCCTAGTATTTCAATTTCCTTAAAACCCATTCTAACACCTTCTCCGGGGTGACTATGGCCACTAACCAAAAAAATTAAAGGTTCCTCTAAATAATTTCTGGTAGGTAGGCGATTAAAACGTAAGTACAAGGGTGAACAATCCGACGCTTGGCGAATTCTGCTTCGCAATGATAGAAAGAGCCGACATCGAAAGATCAAAAAGGCCACAAGTCAGTTATCCCTGTGGTAACTTTTCTGACACCTCTTCATTAGTTGTACCGTGCTAACGATTTGTAAGGATCATTATTCCCTGCATTAAAATATGTTATTCTGCACGCGTTGCCACCTTCAGCGTTTTACGTGCGGCCAGAGTCACCCCAAAAGATGTAAAAAGAGTAAGGGGTGAATATGGCCCCATCTTATCTCAAAACACCAAAAGTTTTCAAACAAAATTTAGAGTAACATAGGTAGTAGAACTTTTTGGTATGCCTTAAAAATAAACATAATTCTTTTGGTGTTAAAAACCGGGGCGTGACGAACAAAGTTATTATGGCACTTTTTTAGGCCATTTTTCATGTTCTTTTCTACTGACTACGAAAAACAAAAGATAAAGGTTAAATATGTGAAAACGCTTGCATTTTATATTTTCCGGTATATTTTATTAATTTTCATGAGTTGTTTAATTAAGAATATCTAAATTTTAACGTTACGAATTTTTAAACATTTTTCAATATTTGGCCATTTTCACCCCTACGGCTATAGTCACCATGGTTTACGGTAGTTATTCTGACCGGAGAGAGTTTACTACTAATCGTTGAGATCGTGTGACTGTTTTTATTCATTAGAAAGTAGGTCATTAGTTGGGATAAGAGTGGGAAGTGGGCGGAGTTAAAGACATAAGACGAAGTTAAATTGGTTGGGTGGGAGGATATTGGTTTGAAAATAGGTAGGGAGACTTGTGACGTGAAGTTAGGTGGGAGGATAATTATATAGTATCCCTAAATAGTATCCCTAATTTGAGCCAGAACCTGTGCTTTACACCTACTTAAAATGTGTATTAATTTAAAAAAAAATATTCTTCATTTCATTGTCTTCCGGAAAGCGAGAAGAGGATCACACATGCCTTAAACAAAAGTAAATATTTAGTATTGGGTGTGTGTCAGGAACTCAAATTCCAATTTAGTTGCGAGAATATGCTTGTCCACAGCGAAACTAGGTTAAATATATTGTATGTGTGTAGTAGATCCTAATTGCAAGGTGTTTTAAGCCGATTTTATGGGTTAACTGGACTTTGTTGGCAAAATTCCTGTGGTTTGATACTATACCAATTCTTGGGGCATTAAAGCCTGCAGAAAACAAGACGTCGATAAAGAAGTCACTAACTCGAGATGGACTGCATGGTAGACCGCGCATGTGAAAAGACATATCCACACTTTAGCCCCATCTTGCAAGTACAACGGACCGGCCATATCCACGCCCGTCACTTCGAAACAGACTGCTTCCCTCACTCGATCCAGTGGCAGAGGCGGAGAAGTAGAAGTGACGGGTTTTACGGTGTGTCTTTTACACATGGCTCATTTAGATATCACTGATCGGATAACTCTCCGGCCACCCAGAATCCAAAATATTTCCCTAAGTAGAGCAAGAAGTCCCTGCGTGCCAACGTGACAAGATTTAAGGTGAATGTCCATTATCAATCGACCCACCAAGGGGTGCTTAGGAAATAAAACGATAGGGAATCGATAATTTTCGGTGTCTGGTCTATTTGCAACTCGTGACTTCAGCCGAATCAGACCTTTTTCGTCCCAAAATGGGCTTAGTCCGCGTATCCTGGGGTCATCTGCTCCTGAGAAGCTACCTTGTTGGATCAACTTAAAAATGAAGTGTTCAGCCTCATTCAACTCGTCCACTGTCAGTTCTCCACGGCATACCTTCTCTCTGTTCCTACAGTTGTTTACAAACCGGAGTATCCAAGCAATCATCCTCACGGTTTTAATGAACTTCGAAAAATAGTTAAGGTTCCAGAAGTCAGTGTCGGGAATATTTAAACAAGCTTTTACAAGAGTTTTCCTCTTCTCCAAACAAATTTCTTCTTCATTATATACAGGGTTTGTGGATGGCCAAGTTTCTGGAGGTCCGCGTAACCACTGAGGCCCCTCCCACCATTTGGATTTCAACAGATGTTTGGGAGAACATCCCCGGGAAGGCAAGTCAGCAGGATTTAGGACACCAGGCAGATGTCGCCAGCTTTCCATCAGAGTTAATCTTCTGATCTCTGCTACTCTATTCCAAACGAAAATGCCCCATTCCTCGGTGCGCCTTACCCAGGAAATAACAGTAGATGAGTCACTCCAAAAAAAACTTGAAAAGGAGCAGCTTATGTTTTCCGCAACGTTCTGATACAGTCTAGCACCAATCGTCGCCGCTAAAAGCTCTAAACGAGGAATGGTCATTCTAGAGTTTGTTTTGCTCCTAGGGGCTACCCTTGCTTTAGCTGCTAATAAGGAAATCAACACCTTTCCATTCAAGACAACTCTTAAAAATACTGCACAGGCGTAAGTGCGTTGACTGGCATCGCAAAATGTATGTACACTTACGTCTTGGGATTCTATGTCACCTACTCCAATCCACCGCGGCATTGCCACCTGTGAAAGATACGGCAATTCTTCTATCCATTTTTTAAATAACGTTGCATTGGTCTCATCCACGGGTTGGTCCCAAGTGAGGTTCTGCATCCACAAGGATTGTATTATCAATTTGGGAAGCAATGTTGCAGGGCATAAGTACCCAATCGGATCAAACACCTTCTGTGTAAGGGACAGAATCAATCTTTTTGTAACTATCAGGACATCCCAGTCCTTGACGGTTCCTAGGAATTTCCCATTTAGGGTCAGCACGTCTTTACCTGGGAACCAGTGCAAACCTAAAACAGGGCACGCGTCATCCATTGACATTGCCTGAAAGGTTTTCGTACGCTCCCACCCTCTGAGCTCGAATTGTCCTTCGGCCATCACTATCGTTGCTTCGTGTATAAACAAGTGCACCAGATCATCAGTTGGTAGGCTAGTCACACAATTATCTACATAAAAACTCTGTCTCAATTTTTCTAAAGTCTCTCTAGAATAAACGGTCTCATTAGCGACATATTTCTCTATACGCTGGTTCAAATGATATTTCATAGTGGCCGCTAACAAAAAAGGGCTACTGCTTAAACCAAATACAACCCTTCTATGCCGGAAAGAAATCTCCTGTCCTTCAGAATCAATCCACAGAAATTTGACAAAATTGCGATCTTGTTCGATGAGGCCGATCTGCAAAAATGCCTTACGAATATCGGAGATAACGCCGATTTTGTTTTCTCTGAATCTCAGCAGCATTGATGGGATCAATTCAATGAGGTTGGGCCCCTTTTCCAAACAATGATTAAGCGATGGTTTGCCCTTTTCATGTGCAGAAGCGTTGAACACTGGCCGGATTTTTGTGGTAACACTTTCATCCTTAATAACCGGTCTGTGAGGCAGGTAATGACCTTCTGGTGTATCATCACAAATTTTTTCAATAATGCCCTCTGATTCCCACTCTTCGAAAATATGCTGATATTGGAGTAATAGATGATCATTTTCCAATTTCCTACGGGTAGCTTGCAGTCTGCTCTGAGCTAGCTTGTAATTGGTAGGAAGGGGAGCGTGGCCTTCTAACTAAGGAAGGTGCACTTTATAGCGTCCATCTGGATAAACTGTGACGGTTTGCAGAAAAAACTCCTCAGCTGCCAGTTCAATATCCTCCTTTGTTTTCTTATCCAATGGTTCTTTTATGCCTAGCGCTTCCAATTTCCATAACTGACCAATTGACGCATTATTTACTAAAAGGGTCAAAACTGTTGTAACTACATCAGAGCGAGGACCTGTTGTCGGCATTTTCCCCATAAGAGTCCAACCGGCAAGAGTTCTCATTGCAAACAGGCCGCATGGTAATTCTCGACTTTCTCCTGTATACAGTCTGCCTATAACATCTGCTCCCAGCAACAACTCGATGGGACCTACTTGCCCATTGTCAGATAGTTCAATACCCAAGACTCGCGATTCATCTATCCAAACACCTTGAAAAACAGGAGGTACGTCACCACATATTTTTGACTGATCCAATGCTTCAAAATACAAATGAGAAATTGTCAGCGCAAATCGTGACGTCATAACAGCGGTGGCGGTTCAGCATATCACCCCCACCGAACAGGCAGTGGACAATTTGCTCATAACGTTTCGGCCTAAATCCATGTTTCTCTGCAGTGTCTTTCAAAACGTACGATCGTTGTGACCCGGTGTCAATTAAAGCTCTAACTGAATTTGAACACGACGGACCTTTTAAGATAACTTGCAAAGTTTGTAAGAAAACATGAGTGTTGGTTTGATTGGTCAACGCTTGATTCCGGAGCGGATCCTCAGGAATCTCCCTTTGATCGTGTTGTGGCGTTTTATCACCTTTGTTACCAGGTAGATCGGGGCACATTAAGGCTGCGTGAGACCGTCCACATATAATACACCTCAAGCATCCCCTACAACTTTTTGCCGAATGACCCCTATTAAGACAACGAAAACACGCCCTTTTCCTGGATAGTGCGTCTTTTTTCTGGATAAAGCTAATTTTTTGTGCTTTGAAACACGCCTCACTCCTATGAGGTCCTTCACAGAACACACATTTTGAAGCCTCAGCGTTCATCAGCCCTGCAGCAGTCGGAAATGCCGTGGATGACTCTCTGCACAATGGCTTATTTCTTGAAGAACTTCTACCAGGATCTGGCTTCAAAGAAGACGGGTTTGTATTTAAACCAAATCCCTCTGCTGCCAAAGCGATACGCTGTTCCTTTTCCACCTCCTGTTTCAAAAATAACATTAACTTCCTGAGCCTAATTTCCAGTGGTGATATAGTAGCAGCGTCTTCACCTGCCTCATTTTCCCCATTGCTGAATTGTGAGGAACGTTGCCAGACTCTTAATAATTCATCAGGCAAACAGGACTCGATCATGGGAAACAACATCGCAGCATATTTGTCCGAAGTTATACCCAATGTTTTCAATGCTCGTAGCTGAGTTTCCAAACAATCATGCAACATTGCAATGTCCCTATTTGGAGAATTTGCGTTGTCTAAAATAAGTTTTAGCAAGCCCCTAAGGTACACCTCAATCTGCAAATCCTCCCTACCAAATCTACTTTGCATGCTTTCAATTATTTTGGGATAATTTTCACTCATGGCTGGATAGCTTTCTACCAGCTGTCTTGCGCGACTGCCCGTTACAGTTGCTTGCCTAAGATACTCTATTTTATCACTATCATCAATAGAATCATCTTCGTGTACTTTTTTAAACTGTGCCCAGAAGACCAGCCAGCCTTTCACACTTCCATCGTAATGCTTAAACTCTATTCGTGGTAATTTAAATTTTCGCATACCTGCGTTTCCTAGATTTTCTGATACCTGAGTACTTGAACTGCTACGTACGCCGCTTACATCCTCTGCTGTCCGACTCTTATTAGCAGTAATCCTCAACAAGGTAAATCTTTTCACATATGTGTCACAAGTATCCATTTCACTTTCAAGTTCAGGTTCGGTTGCGTTTGGCAATAAAAGTTCATAAATTTCACTGTCCAACGTGCGTAAGTTATCATACTTCGCAGTCAATAGCTCTAATGCAGCTTGAACCTCGTCAACCGAACTGGTGGAAACTGCCACCAGCTCGTCAAGCTCTTTTGCCGCTTTTGTAAAGGAGCCCCTCAATACTTTTCTACTTTTCTTCTTATTTTCGAGCGTGTTTTCCATAGTGAACTCGGTTCGAAACCACTCAAACGTTCCGAAATAAATATCCAGACGCGGAACGCGGTAAAAGCTCACCCTGTCTTTTCAAACACAATTTTTAACGACAGTTCCAACTTCATCAATTCACAGGTAATGACTGATTGCTTCTGTCCTGTCACGGTCGCCAATAAATGTCGAGTCCACGAAAAGCTACCCGCTTTAAGCTTCCTCGAAGATTCAAAGAGAAAACAGCTATCTTCCTTTCAAAAATCTATTTTCTATGCAATCAAATTACACCAGTGAACGACGAATCCTATATACTACACAAATCGGCCGAGCTGTCACCGATACTTAAAAAAAACGTCAAAACTGACTTATTATCTAAATACAGGTTATCAAAACATCAACACAACAATTAACTCGACATTCTACATAGTGTCTCCAACAGGCATATTTAGAAATATTTTTAAAAACATGCTCCTTTATAAGCAGTACAAAACGCGTATTGATTAAAAAAAGAAGTTCATATCCTTCATTTCAAATGTCTTCCGAACATCGAGAAGAAGGCCACACATGGATTGCCTTAAACAAAAGTAAATATTTAGTATTACGTGGGTTTCAGGAAGTCAGATTCCAATCTAGCTGAGAGAATATGCTTGTCAACAATGAAACTTTCTTTAATGTATTTTATGTGTGTAGTAGATTCTAATTACAAGGTGTTTTGAGCCGATTTTCTGGCTTAATTGGCAAAATTCCTGTGTAGTTTGATACTACACCAATTCTACCTAATAAGCAATATAAAATGAATATTGTTTTTTTTTAATAATATCCTTCATTTTATTGTCTTCTGTGCACCAGATATCCAAGGAGTGCCGAGGAACACCAAGTCGGGTTGGAATTATTTTATATATGATCAGAACTTCCAGAAGCCAGTCATATGGCCCTGAAGCGAATGCCTTTTTGTGTACGCCATCTCATCCAGTCGCTTTCCAGTTGTGTAGATGTTATAGTAATTGCCGAACGCTGACATTCTTATTACATTATTTGGAAACGATCTCGCTATTTATTTTTATCTCGATGAATATTCTTTTCAGACATTAATCAATACCTACAGATAAAATTTGGATGGCCTGTTTGCACAAGAAAACACAAACTTAATACATATTCATATTAGTGTATAAACGTAACACGCTAATTTAAAAAAGCAGCGCAATACAAACTCTAACAACTGAGCTGTTCCCTTCGGAGATTAAAAGTCACGGATGACTGTGTTCCAATCAAACTCTGTCAAAGGATGTCTCTCGTTTGAAAAGAGTTAACGCGTATGGACGAATTAATTTGCACTTGCTTGTACTGATTCATTCATTTTAGCTGTAGCATCGCGTTTCCACAATGAATAGTGTGTTATGAGTGTTTCTACTGAAAAATATATATTCTTCTCTCATCCCTTTTCGCTCCTACAACACAATTAGATATTGATTTAAACTGTGCCTAGTCGTTAGTAAAACTAACAATTTGTTTGGGTTAAATTAATTAAAATTGCGTTACATAAGTAATGTAACGAGATCGGTCTCGACAAATGAACTCCCTTTAAGTTGTCGTAACACAATTTACTTCTAGGACATTAACACTAAAACTCTGGAAATATATTATAAGGAAATGTGCTTTCTTAATGATAGTTGACGAAAACTTATACAATTATAATGATTCAATTATTTTGAATTTACTTCTGCTATCATAAAACTACTATTCAATTTAGTCAACTCTACGCAATAAATATAATTATAATTTTCATTATACAACCTGTTAAAAAATTATTGCGATTAAATAAGAAATTTATGTGATTTGATAGATACAATTTTAACACAAGTATTATCAGCTAAGCAATGACTTACTTTACTACAATCAATTTCGGGTAAATTCTAGCACATTGCATGTAGAGGTTTGTTCATCTCTTTTTTAATAATCTCTATTTCATTGTCTTCCGGAAAGCGAGAAGAGGGTCACACAGTGCTTACCTTAAACAAAAGTATATATTAAGTATTAGGCCCGTTTCAGGAACTCATATCTCAATTTTGTTTCAACAATATGCTTGTCAAAAACGAAACTTTGATATATTTCCACTTAAATGATTTTTTATTGCTGCATTATCCTACAGTAGATACGATTTTGATTTCTAATGAATTTCGGGTAAAAATATCTCCTTGTAGAGTTGTGTTCATCTCTTATTTCTAATAATATTCTCTATTTCATTGTCTTCCGGAAAGCGAGTAGAGAGTCACACATCTGCTTGCCAACAAAAGTAAATATTTAGTATTAGGTGCGTTTCAGAAACTCATATCCCAATTTGGTTTCAAGAATATGCTTGTCAACAATGAAACTTTGTTTAATCTGTTTCCAATTAAATATTTTTTTATATTTCTCGCTCTCCAGAAGCGTATATTTTCTGTATAAGTACCTCAATTTCCCCAGCTGCTTGCCCACTCTTGCTCTTATGAAAATATAAATTTTTAAGTTAATACCTTCAAAACCAACGCTCAATCCCGATTTTAAAAACATACAAAATGTATTACTGTTGCATGCCAATTTAGTATGGAAACAGGTAACAGATAGAGGTCAAATAAAGTCAGTTATTTCACTTTTAAGCCTACATCAACTATGCTAGTCTGTCAAGCTAAATATAATACTACTTCTTTGTTTAGTTACCTGTATGGTTGTCGTAAGACCTTAGCCTTTTATCGCCAAGGGGAAACCTCATTGTATTTATTAAAATGGACTACAAAAATTATATAATCATCATAATAGTACTAGTATTGGGATAACATGGAACCTAATCCACTAAGCTAGGTATTTCAAAGCAAATATTTCATACTTATGTCTACACATATTAAATGCACAAGCCTTCGTGTGAACGGTTAAAGTTACACACACGGTATATGGTTCCCCCCTGAAACTACAAAGCTTAGTTGTATATTGGTGTTCTTCCCTTGGTTTTCTCTTATTGTGTTGCCTTTCTAAATGGGAGAAAAGGAACCCTTCGTCTAATCACTTGGCTTATTTTCTTTATTTTCGGTTCTATAAAGTACCTTGACTGCCACCCTCTGGCCTCGACTTTGCTTTGCTTTCAGCCTTTCTTGGAGAGTTGTATCTAAAAGAAAACAATAGTCGTGGTAGATGGGTTACAGATTAGTAGAGTAATTGGAATGTAATGCATGCATGACTAGTTAATGTGTAAAATTATTTAGGGAGATCTAGCACTGAAATTGAAACTTACTTTTTGTACACATTTGATGGTCATACTGTGGCAATTGTCTCGTTGATGTAGATTTGGTAATCCATTATTTTACTTAGGTGATTACGGAATACTTTCATTTTGGGAGTAATATGTATTAGAAGTATGACTTTGCACTTGTCGGATTTGGACCATAGACTCATAGACGGTAGACGAAGGCCGCGTCGTGTCCGTCAATCGATATTGACTCGAGAGCCTTCTCATATGCTTGAATTGGCTGATTGTATTGGATTGTAGCAATGTTTGGCACTGTAGGCTTGTATATTGACGGAGTATTCCACTGTTTATCCATTTGATAATATTTCAGCTCGGAGTTGATC
>MU191876.1:6766-32734 GCA_016904865.1 Pissodes strobi
CCCCAGAATCCGTGAGGCTGACCGATTGATCGGTGTGGGACTGTGGATAGCATATCCTACCCACCTGGGGTCGTATTCCTGTAGTTTTAAAATCCGACATTTGTGTAGAGGTAGGGGGGTTATTGGCATTACAACACCACGTTTGCCAGACGTGTTGGTGAGGTTTATGTCAGCCGCCCATTCTGGGTCAGACGCTGTTTTCAGCCGTCCATTTTGGATCAGACGCTGAAGGCGCTAGTTTTGGTCCGCCCCGAGTATTTGATTTCCTCGGTACCACCCATATCTGGGAGGCATTCCCCTATCCGCCACCTGGGGAGGCGTCCGATGGGAGACTAGCAACTCGACACTAAATTATTAGTTAATAATGTTTAACTTTATTTTTCAACATTTAACTGGAAGCTGTTTTGTTGCATGGCTTCATTATATGCTAGTTGTTTTAAATTTGTACTTCGCACCGTTTTATTGAAGCTAATAATTTAAGAACTTATTTAAATCGAAATTGTAATTTAAAAAAATTCGGACTTTTTGAAAATGCCCTGTAACTTAAACAAAAAAAAATACAAAGCTGCTAAATACGTCTCGCAATATCGACCAAAAATTCTAAATGTGATTACCATGAAAGTTCTGGAATTACTATTACAACAGGTGCAGACAATTAAAATTTCACATCTTTATATTGTATTTTTTCACACTTTTTCTCTCGCTTCCCTCGCTACAGGGGCGCAACGAACAAAAACTAACCAACACTAACCCAAGGCATGCCCAAAATCAAGAAAAAACTTTTTACACGTAATTAAGTAATGTAACATTTTAAATTTCGTATATTAAAAATTAACTTAAATTTGGCTTATAATTCGCACATTTGATATGTATTTTCGTTGACGGATAGTTCTCGAATATTTGATCGAGTTTCGACATCACTGCGCAATCTATTGTGGCTGTTGAATGCAGTAAATTTCCAGCCTGGTACCTGCTTTAGTGTTTTCAATAAGAAACAGCGATTCATGCGACGCCCGTAAGATGGAGTGACACCGCGTTGTCCAAAATGACGTTAGTACTATTTCGTCGTCTAATTTTACTAGAAACATTGTACAATTTATTAATCTAATTAATTATTCTTGATTATGGTTCGCATAGATGTTAGCCGGTTTGGTTAGAATCATATATTGCTTCTTTTCTTGTTTGGTCTCGAAATACGTATTTAAATGTGCAAAATTTCACGCTACCTAGTGCTGGTTTAGTACTAGCGGGTTTAGTACGCTTTTGAATTTTTTTTTAATGGACACTTGGTCGAGGTGCATGGGCCACGGCCATATCACTTCTCCACGGTCATTGTGTAGAACCGGTCGATAGCTAGCATCTGAAAATTTTCAGACCATATTAATGGGATTTTGAGCTAAGGCTATACAAATAGGTTCTTGTTTATCTTATCTTTGTTTGCCTGTCTGTATTTTTAATGAATTAGTAGCAAGAAACCTAATTTCTTCATTGAAGGATTTTTATCTGCCAGACTGGGAAAGTCACATGGAATAGAGGCTAAACATTCCTATAAAACCCTCGTTAGAACACCATGAATTGAGGTAAATATTTAACAGTATTTAAAGGATGTATTCATGAATTTAATGTTCCTAAAGAAAAAAACTTATATTTTCTCTTAAAATAATCTATAACGGCTAAATACCATTAAATTATGTTATCTAAAAAATTGTAAATTAGAATTTTTTCCATTAGATTACTCTCTGATTTGACCCCACTTTAATCAAACTTCTATCTAAAGCATAGTTTTTAAAACTTCAGTTAAACTATAAATATCTTTTAGAGATAACCTACAGAATATTTTCATAATTTATAGTAATATTGCTATTCGTACTGTACTTGGCTTTGTTACATTGTTCAAAATGCCTGTGTAGCCACATTTTGGGTCACTTCACCATAATTAATTCCAAAGTATTAAAGGGGTTACTCTTTATAAAATGATATTCTCATTTTGGGGGTTATCAATGTCTTATATTATTATATTATATATTTTTGATATTATTGCAAGATTAAATTAAGGGATTAGTGGTTTAATAAAACTTTATCTTGCTGACTGGAGATTGTGCCAATGAACTTTTCTTTCGCTTAAGTAATTAAGTAATTAATAATTAACGGGGGGGTTTTGTATTGAACTGCTTTCATTACAAAACTAACCACTTGTGAGGAGTATTCAGTGGATACTTGTTGGTGTAGCTGGATAGGCGTTGAGACCTGAGTATGTGATAGCATCCGTGCTGTTTTGAGAGCCAGATAAGCCTAACTTATTTTCATTTTTCTCATTCAATTGTACGTGAACATTCTAATGTAATAATGAACTTTTGATCTTTGGTGAATTAGTAATTGCATTCTTATTAAATAATTTGATTCGTAAGTGTAACTACGGTTTATAGACTTGATTGCTCGTATATTTAAAAGATACATTGCTTACTAGAGCTTTTATATTTGCAAAACTTTGCTCTTAAGCTAGTATCGTAGCCATAAGTAGTGATTCCTATATAGCAATTAGTTTTTATCACACGTAAAGCCTGTGTAGTTGGTATATATTATACTGACTCAGGTACGATTCGTGATCACGACTTGCTGGGTTTATTTAGCTTTAAGTTTTTATATCATTGTGCAACTTGTATCAATATCTAACAGCTTAATTATTTGAATAGCTATACGAGCCTTAAGATTAGAGTGTATATATTTCTATTATTTTTGAAATCGTCTAATAATTTTGCATATTAGTTACTAGTTTATTTTATGCCTTTATATTTTGCCTCACTTATAAACATTTGTATTTTTGCTATAATTATTTAAAAATCCTTACTCAATTGAATATAATATAGCTCTCTACTGATATTTAATATAATAGGCTGCTTGCTCGGGCTCTACATACATTATTCTGTGGTCTTTACTTATTTTTAATTTGATTCCACTTTAATTACCTTATTGCCTAAACCTACCTTACTTTATTCAAGTTTAGTTCGGCTTACCTAACACTTACCTTATTTTGAATTCTCATTAATTGTTTGATTAATAGTTAGTGGCTTACTTCACCAATTAATTTGTTGATTAATTTCATTGAATTAACTTTATACTATTCGATTAATAGTTAGTGACTTACTGCTAGTTAACTAATTTCATTTAAATAATGTTTTTTATTATTTGATTAATGGTTGGCGATTTACTTCGTTGATTAATTTGTTAATTGAGATTCATTGTATTAATTTCTCATTATTCGGTTAATAGTTGGTGATTTATTTCACTAGTTACTCTGTTAATTAATTTCATTGAATTGATTCTACACTAATTAACTTCATTTATTAATTTGTTAATTGATTTCATTATACTGATTTCATAATTGCTTGCACTAATTAATTTATTTAATTACCTGATTTAATTAATTTCATAATTCACTTCATTAACTAATTTGTTATTTGATTTCACTAAATTAATTCCTTAATTAACTTCAGAGTGATTCTTCATTTTGATTGAAATACTTAATTGAACATTGGATACTGGATAACTTTAATATAATTCAGTATTAGACTGGAAAACTGATCTCGGCGCGGTTATTAGCAAAGTGTTCTATTTCCTTTTGCTTTTTACTATTTAAATTGTATAGATTTATTGCAATATAATTGCTCTATGACTATAGACTAAATTAGTTTAGTTTGTATGTTAGCTTTCACCGTATATTTAACTTTTTAACTTACACACATAGCAGGATACCTGACCCTTGTATCAAATAACAACATTATCAATAAACGTGGGCATTGTTTTAATTTTTTTGTTTTTTTTGTTGTCTAATACCTCATTACTTACTTGCAAACTTATTCATAAATTTATTAGTTATTGAGGAGTGGTACCTAGGACATCAAAGGCAGTTAGCAGTTCAACTGGTGGAGAGCTGCTGGCGCCCTTAACCGAACTCCATCTCTCACGGAGTAGCAGGATTTGCACACTCTCCTCAACTGCCTCTTCTCGTATAACTAATTTCTGTTTGATTTTGTTTTATTGTTCATATTATTTCAGTATTATATTATATCAACTATAACCTTACTCTCTGCTATTGAACAGAGAAAGAGTGTGGCAAACCTCTTGAAAATAAAAATGGATTAAAACTAACCGTCCTATGTCCTTTACTATACTCTTGAAAATATATGTACAAAATTTCACGATGATCGGTGTAGTTTATGCGTGAAAGAGTAAGAAACAAACAAACAAACACATTCGTATTTATAATATTTATTAGTTAGGATTCTTTAATAATACTTACTGGCAGCTTCAATCGGAGTGGATTAATTCACTGCACAAATTCGACACGAAAATCTAATTCCATCAGGAATAACATCAACCTATGGACACAGCTTCCTTGGATTTGGGAAAGTCAATAACCAAATTTTGCAAATTTTAGAAGAGGGCCATGACTCAATATTGTTTTAAACGTCTGGGCATCTGAATAATTATTTTGACGGTCCGTTTAATTTAAAATATGTTTTTTTATCGTCTAAAATCCGTTTAAAAACGATTTTAAATTGCAAAATTGTATAAAAATCCGAAATTTCCGGACTTTTAGGACGATAGCCGTGGCTTCGGACATATTTGTCGTGGATTTTGAAGCGAAAATTCATTTTAAATTCAAACGTCTATTAAAAATAAGCTATGCTATGGATCCAAATACACTGCGAATATAATATAATGAAAATCTAATACCGCCCTAGCGGCTAGCTTTTTAGAAGCGCCATTTGAGTCGTTGCAATCGCGGCAGTCCTGGATTAGCTTGCTCCTCAATGCGCACGGGTTATAATGTCATATCCGATTACACATTCCTTCCTCACATTTCCGTCCCACATATCCATCCCATTTGCCGAGATTTACCCTCATAAAACCGCGTAAGATGTTTACACATCAATAATTTAATTTTTTTTTTAGTTTTAAGGCCCCAGAGGCTGGTAAACATTTTTCGGACATTTTTATATTTTTTGTGGGATGTGAGGGACACAAGTCACAACTTTTCTACTATATTTATGAACAATTTTTTGGTAAGTCTCGGCCCACTCTACTATAAAACCTGTAAAAAACGTATTTCAAATATTTCTTACTATCTTCACGTATTCCTTCGTCTATATGTATTTACGTATTTTTTTTCGTTACAGGTACACGGCATTTAGGTCACTGGTTACTAGACTTCGAGACAAAAGAACGATGGGAAAACCCTTTAATGGGATGGTGTTCTTCGGGAGATGCACTGTCGAATATGCAAATGCGATTCTCAACAAAAGATGATGCTATCAATTATTGCAAGAAAAATAATATGTCTTTTTCGGTGCAAGAAAGTAAGACACGCAAGAAATTCAAGGTTAAGAGTTACGCACTTAATTTTAACCATAGCAGAAGAACAAGGGTATCAACGAAATAATGTCAATAATTTGAAATAGAACTGTCACTCAAAAAAGTACGGTATGTACAACTATATGGCTATGTTTCTTACCATCACTTAACCAGTAAACAATCACCTCAATAATATACGTAGGTATATAGAATTGTGTAGTGTACAACCTCATTAAAATTGTGTTTTTTTTATATGGAGTATCATGAAGATTAGATGAGAATTAGACAAGATAATAAAAGAGAAGAAGATTCCGTCTATTGTTTGCAAAATATAAGTTTTTAGACGACTCTGAAATCGCAGTAAAATAATATTTGTTTGGGAAAGGGGTTTCTCAGGCATCGTTAATACAAAAGATGGCTTTAGAAGAAAACGCTATAAGGGTCTCCAAAATAACCAGAAACTATCACCAGTAATACTCCAACTCTGGTAATGTCAAATTTAGCGTAAGTCCAATCCAATCATGGCAAATTCCATCTATTTATCGCTAACGATGAAAAGTTGCCATTTTATAGAAGCCGTATAGGCTGGTTTGAAGGATCGTTAAATCAGGAAGTCGAGACCTATCTGCGTCACCCGAACATAAAACCCTTAATTAAAAAAAAACACGAACCCGCCCTAATAATAATGTATTATGTTCAAAATAGAACGTTAACACATCTACACCCCAAACAGGTGAAATCCGAAGACCACAAACACTTTTGAACCTAATTTTCAAACACCGTGCATGACCTCGAAAATTTTCAAGAAAATCTGGCGTCTCTGGCTGGTTTGAAATATAGTAACGATTCAAGTACCTCATTGATGGATTATATTGCTGGTATCCAAAATATATCTTCTTTATTAGTCCGAAATCAATTTTTCATCGTTTACTGCGAAGAATCAATTACTTACAGTTTAACTTAAGACCACTTTGTTTTTCTGACATTATCCATCAAAAATCGATTTTCACAATTTTGTCTAATAAAAATAAATTTTTTTCAATTTTTCCGAAGATTTTTCGACATTGAAAAATCCATTCTTTTCAATTATCTGATTTTTCTCTTTTCTTTTTCCTGAAAAAAAAACGATGTTTCCGACTTTTATCAGTGAAATATCGATGTTGTACAGTTTCAATGTAATTATTTAAAAGCTACTGTGTCTATTCTACACTTGGTTGTAGTAAAATAGGGATACCCATCAATATAGAAAATAAGTGTTTTCCGTCTAATTAGGATTTTGTACGTGGTAGCAAACCAAATATAATGATTAATCAGATTCCATTATAAGAATTACTAGTTCAAAACAACGATTATAGGTGGTTCACTAAATGAAAGGTAGACAAGATGTTCAATTTAATAAAGTAAATGAAATAATTAAAGCAGTAAAATAGGTCAACTATGTTACTGCTAAATTAAGATAATTAAATGTAGTGTAGGGGCGTCATCGATCGCATATTATTTACAATAAATCAGCATATACTTTATATGAATGCTACTAATTGAAAAAGACAACATAATTATTAAAATTGTGTGTACAATAATTATTCCACTCGAGTTAATAGAGGAGTTTTAGCAATTGAACTAAAATAGACAAATAGGTTAACAGAAGGAAATATAATATGTCTTAAATATCCCAGTAATGGATTGCATAAATTAATCATACAGTTAATCCTGGCAAATGAAATTGTTTGGTGGCCTTTTTACACTTTGCTAAAAGTGCTGGTAAATAAATACATAGGTTAATAACTTAAACAAATTTTAAAATATATACTTTTTTGAAAATATGAGTGAACCAGCATTTTCAAAAAGATACATTTTAAGAAAACTTAAGGCAATATTTGAAAGAAAGCAAAAATATAACTACAAAGAGCAGACAAGTACTCCAGTATCTAGTTTTAATTAAAAATAGTTGCATAAGGTCGAGTCAAATAAAATTCAGAAGTTTTGCGATCCCTGCTGAGCTGTCACTATTTACAAGGTCTACAGCATAAATATTTATTCTGTCAACTTTGCTATTTATATTTATTTTTGGATGATCGTAAAGCCTTGTGTCGCGGTCAAGTCAGACTACAGTGAAAGGGTTCTATGATGATATAATAAGCACTTTTTTGTGGTGAAGCAATGATTTTTTGACTTAGGGAGTAATTTAAATAAATAAATAAATAAATAAATAGTTTATTAACAGACCAGCCATTGTAGATTTACAAAATAAAAAACCAGATACATAAAAAAAGATACAGACAATGTTATTTTAGAAGAAATAAATTCGCCAGTTTTCTCTTTAATGAGCATAACGAGTCATGGAAAAAGTCCAGCTGTACAACTGCACCAATATTATTCGCTTCACTACAAAACCTTGTTAGAGCAGATGACATACCATAGTTCGTTCTGTGAAAGGGTATATGGAAAAGAGTAAGCTGTCTTAGAGCTCTTTGTGGAACGTGTAGGGAAATTTCGCGTAACAATTCAGCACAGTTAATATGTGAGTTTAGAATTTTATATAGGGTGCATATGTCTAAGAGAAGACGTCGATTTTCCAATGAAGGCATATTTAAAAGTTTCAAAATTTCAGCGCTAACTATGTCCTCTGCCCTAATGCCAAGCTTATAACCTATCAATTTTACAAACTTTCTTTGCACACGTTCAATCCTATTAACATTTTTCTTATAGAATGGGGACCAAACAGGACAAGCGTACTCTAACACAGATCTGACATATGAACAATACAACACCCTAAAGCAATCTATATTCTTAAAGTCGAATAATGATCTTCGAATAAATCCCAGCAACTTCAAAGCCCTATTGGTAATATGCTCAATATGCGTATTAAAATTTAAATTCTTGTCAAACCATACTCCTAGATCTTTTATAGTTATGACTCTCTCTAATTCTGTATCATCAATTTTATAATTATACATTATAATATTTATTATTTTACAAAACTGCATTACCTTACATTTACCAATATTAAGCTCCATTCCATTCATCCTACTCCACTCGCTCAAGCCATCCAAATCCCGCTGTAACTTCACACAATCATCCACCGATTCAATATCCCTATACAATTTAAAATCATCAGCCTACAATAAAAACTTAGAGTTTCTAATATAATTTGAAATATCATTAATAAATAAATTAAAAAGGAGAGGTGCCAGGTGAGAGCCCTGTGGAACCCCAGATGTGACCAACACTTCCTTTGAAGAATAATTTTTGATTTTTACAATTTGCCTTCGATTAGATAAATAGCTCGTAAACCATCTCAACATGTTTCTATAAATTCCATATCCTTCCAGCTTTGCTATCAATAGATTATGATTCACCTTATCGAAGGCTTTCAAGAAATCTGTGTAAATTGAGTCCACCTGATGCAAGCCTTCCAACGAAGTTTTTAGATCTTGTTCATAAACTACAAAATTTACAAAAAGAATAGAGATCTACTCTCCGATATTTGAGCTAGGGCCTAATTTGTTCGCTCTCACGACGGTTCGTACGGATTTACGCCTCCTCTAGTGATCAATCGCATTTTAAGATCCTTTACACAAATAGTGCACTATGTAAAAATCGACCTCTCCTATTGGTCGATCCATCTCGTATTACAATATGTCTTCGTGATGCAATCGATTTCTGTCAAGAGCTCTCGTGATGTAGAGGTTTAGGCAACTGGGTCTCACCTGGACGGGTTCAAACCCCGTTGCCTTTTTTTATTTATTTTGTTTCTAAACAGTTTTTTCTTGATTTTGGGTATGTCTTGGGTTAGTTTGGGTTAGCACCTGGTTAGTTTCCTTTTCTTGAGCCCCCGTAGCGTGCGAAGCGAGCGGAGGGCCATGCGGATCGACCAGTAGGAAAAGCCGATTTTGATATAGTGCACTATTTGTGTAAAGGATCTTATAATGCTGAACAATCTAAATTTAACTTTGAATTTTACTCACTGCCTGTTTTTCTAATTCTGGAGTGAAGGTATTGCGCCTAGAGAAATTAGTAACAAGAAAAGCGTAACAGATTATTTTTTGTGTGGGTTTAAGTCTTCTACTAAATTAATAACCTCATCGGATGAAGTGCTAGGAAATACATATTGCATATCAAAGGAACATAATATTTATATTTCTATAATAAATAAGAAACAATGTCTAAGCAAAAGTTGTATGGCATCTCAGAGAACCAACAATTGTATATAAACAGGATGGCAAAGTGTACTCTATAATTCATTTCTAAATCTCTGTACCCTCTTTACTGTTTCAATTCCACAGAAGAATCTAATACATATTTCGAATAGTATGGCTCTATGCCTAATTCGAACTCCTTCTGAACAATTAACGTTTGAAAATTGGCACTGTGGACGCTATAAAAGGCTTTAAAATCTAACGGTTGACAGAACAAGCGCGTTGCACTTTTCTATTCTTTCTTCTAATTTGCCTTCTAACGTAAATGGGCGCCATAAGATAAACAGAACTATCATCGGCAATGCAATCTATTTAATCATAGGGTCCAGGAGGGTAAATTTGAGACAGATTTTAAAACTTTTTATTTTCTAAAATTCCAAAGCACTTTTCTTGGCACCTTTTTAGGTATACGTTGTCCCCCTTATAATATGCACATGTTCTACTAATAATTTTGACCAAAAAAAAATATTTGAAAAAATTATTTTCCGGGTAATGATGAGACACGTTGGGGTAAAAATGAGAAAGGCTTTAATTAAGCTTGTAAGCGGCATTTTAGTTATGCAAGGTTAAGTTTGAGACACAAAAGGTTAAAAATAATACACTGCTTTTTTTAATTATTTTAATAAAAAAGTACTAAAGCTCGTTTGGTATAGTAACATAACATATAAGAAAACAAAATTCATTCATTTTGATAATAAAAACTAAAAAGTAGACATTCGTCTTAAAGTAGGTACATACTCAGGTAGTATGTACCTAAATAGGTACTAATGTTCCTGAGTGTAAAAAAATCCTTTATATAATATATCGGGCTTTTTTGGGAAGATATAAAGTACTCTCGTACCTTTAAGTCCTAGGTGTGGAAGTGACAATTTCTCGATTATGTCATTGCACCCTACAATATTTACATCAGATTCGACCGTTTTACATTTGGTTTTGCTGTCATCAACCGACTTTAACGTCATAACCTCAAACTCTGTACTTTCTATAACTTTCTGAATAATTGATACATATTTGTACATTTTTTGGTTATTTTGTCCTCCCATATACTTCACTGTCACAAATTCTCCAACTGTGTATGATTTTTCCGAGGATTCCTCTTTAGTTTGCTGTGCAGCACTATTTTGCTGGCGATATTGTTCCAGTTCATCATCACTGAAAGGATCACAGTCAGCATCTGTATCTCGTACACTATAATCACTTGATTGCGATGCGAATTGCGATTCACTCGAACTCGAAGATTCACTTGAATACTCTATTTTCTTTTGCTTTCCTTTTGACTTTGCCATATTTTTTTCTATTTTTTTTTAGTGACGTCTTTTTTCTCGCTTTTTTATCAATTCTTTCCGGCCTTGAATTTCCTCCTTAGCTTTAATTTTTGTAACATATTCTTCGTCTGTTAAAAGGCTGCGTTATATCAATTTTGTTTACGCTAGGCGCGGGTGAAGCTGTTGTACTATTTGCGCAGCGACTTAGCAATATGTCCTGAAAATAAATTTTAGGGCTTTCACCACACGTTTAGGCTGGAAGATTGAGTGATTTTTAGATTTATTCCGCTACAGCCAGCCTCGGGTTGGTTATGTGCTGTTGCGTCCACTTCAATA
The DNA here is from genome assembly GCA_016904865.1 of Pissodes strobi. NCBI lineage: Eukaryota > Metazoa > Arthropoda > Insecta > Coleoptera > Curculionidae > Pissodes > Pissodes strobi. The sequence goes on from MU191876.1 coordinate 17,922, forward strand.
CTATCCAAGTCCAAAACATTTTCTTCAGTCCGTTTTGTCTGCTCATCAGTGTTTGAAGGAAAAGCTTCATTATTTTCGGGTATATTGGCTGAGTTATCATTAACATTAAATTCATTAATGTGTTCAATTTGTTGTACATTTTCTTGATCTGCTGAGTTATCATCAATGTTATATGGGTGTTCTAGAGGGTTATCAGTTAAGTTACTTTGGTAAGGCTTTAATTTTTCTGTATTAGCTCGAGCTTTGGGATACTTTTCTCGATTGCAGGGAAAAATTCCTAGTGAGATAAATCCAGATACAACATTATTTTTTGTTAAGCCTTTTTCCCAAATGGAACATAATAAGTTGCAAAATTCAGCTTTTGTTAATTTGCGCTTATATGTTCTCTGCCAATCAATTAAAGCTTTATTCCACTTAAGCTTTAAAGGACCGAAACAATTTCTGTCCAGCGGCTGTAAAAGGTCCGTCGTGGTATGTGGGGGAAGTTTCAACAAAACTATATTTTCTTCCATGGCTTTACGAATGGCTGAAGTATTTAAGTGACTTATATGCCCATCTAGTACCACAAGCAATGGCATCTGCTTGACTACTTCAATTTAAGGAACCAATCCTGAAATATTTCGCATGTCATCAATCCTTTTGTTTGTTCCTAGAAGAAAAAATTGTTTGAGTAAAATTCAGTTCCGTATGTTTTAAATAATAGTTATTACCTTTTAAATCTTTATCACCTTTCCATGATGACCATAAATGAGAACCTTGGAAAATAACTAATGGTGGCAGAACTGTCCCCGCTGCTGAAATGCATGCCATGACTGTTGTGTTCTCCTCTCCAGAGCCTGCTCAGATGAACTTTTTGACCCCGTCCAGCAACACCTCTAACTCTTGTACGGTCACTCGAGAAATAACTTTCATCCAGATTCTATACTGAATCGGGACTAGCTTCAAGATTCAATTTTTTTTAAAGTTGCTTCAAGAATGTCATAGAAGCAGTGGCGGATCTAAGGTGCGCAGACGACGCACTTTGCGTCGGGCCCCCAAAGCTCAGGGGCCCCCACGAGAATAAAAAGGGGCTCAGGGGCCCCCACGAGATAAAAAAAAAGTCGGGTGTATCACAGTACACGTGTTAGAAATACTTCTTTACCAAAATTAGCTTATTAACATTAACCTATGGATCCAAATACCCTTCGAATATATAAGAGAAAATCTGTTATAGTGTAAAACGGGTAGGTGTCCTCTAGAAGTCCGATTCAATCGCGATGAATGACGTGAATTGCGTTAGATTTGACGGTCGGACTACTCCTAGTACTATCGCTGTCTCTCTCGCTTCCTATTCGGTAAAGGCGAATCCAAAGAGACAGAAAGATAAAAAGCATATTTGGATACAGGAATACCGAAATCCAATATCCTATGCTGGACTGGAGCGCAGTGTTGTTCCTAAGTGCACAATCGTGCCAAAAGTGGCACATTTTATAATTAAAACGCACTATGGCACCCCAGTGACTAAAGTGGCACAATTTGATGTATTATTATCTAATGTGTACTAATGCGTGTAATGTTTTTAAACATATTTTTGTCATACGCTCCCAAAAATAGCTATTTTACGGACTCATTTGAGTCCGTAAAATGCTTCTTTTTAGGCCTAGTCCCTAAAAGTCGTCATGGCAACCTTTACGGACTATTCCAAAATTCCTGAATATGTCTAAATGTCAAAAATTTCAAAATGACATGACAAAATTGTCAAATAGTTGCTACGATATCAAATTCTAAGCTAACTTTGTCGTACATTATGATTTCAAAAATTATGGTAAATTTGCAAATTTAGGCGTTCTGAAGAATTGCAAAACGCGTATAAATAAAAATTAAATTTTGGGAGCGTATGACAAAAAATAGTGTTTGTCACACGTACCTAAATGAAGTTTTTCAGGACTCATCTGCTATTCCGGACTCGGCTAATGCCTCGTCCGGAAACAGCAATGATTCGTCCTGAAAAACTCCATTTTAGGTACTTGTAACAAAAATAACTATTTTCATAGTCATTAAATATATTTTAAAATACCATAAATGCGTAGGTATAACTATTTATAATTCCCTATTCTTAGGCTGTATGAATTTTTGGATACATGTTTGCTTCTCCTTTCAGAGTTTTCAGATCTTACGTTTTCATGTTAGAACTTTTTCTGCTATTTTTTGTGGGAATCTACTGATATTTGATTAGTTTTTTTTTTATGAATATACGATTTATTTCAACTGCCTACTGTTTAATTAGTTCAAAACTTACCGTAATTAAAAATAAATACCGAACTTTAATGACTGAGGGAAGACTCCAGTACTTAAGTATTTTGTCAATTGAAAATGACCTTACTGCTTCACTATCCTTTGACGAGGCAATAAGGCAATTTGCAAACGCCAAGGTGCGCCGGCCAAATTTACAATAGATTAAAACTATTTTTGATTTATTGTTTATTTTAGTGAAAATTGTTTTTTTTTGTTTTATGATTTTTGATATTTTATTTTATTACCTTGAACCTTGAACGTGTAATATTTTATTTTTAGTACCATATAAGACTCATATAGTATAAGTTAAGATTTTTCAAGTTTGCATATTTTTACGTTTGGCGTTAATCTTTTCATTTTTAGATGTTATATTGTTATGTTTTTTTTTAATTTGTTGTTTGTTTCTACAAAAACTGTGACACTTTTGGGATTTGAATCTGTGATTTTTGTTTTATGATTTTGGTATTTTATTATAATACCTAGACCATGTAATAACTTGTTTTTAGTTTTATGAGTAAAGAAGCTTGTTTGCATATTTTTACGTTTGGCGTTACTTTACTATTCTTACACATTATGTTATATTAAACTTTTTTTTATTTGTTCCTGTGTTCCGTATTTGTTATTTTTATTTTTAGTAGCTGTGAAAAATATGAAACATATAATAACTTTCACACAACTCATCCCACACCACAATAAATAACCAACCCAAACTACATGAAAAAATGAGGAGGGGCCCAGTGGCCTAGCTACCGGGTGGGCCTGGAGGAGCAAGGCCTCACAGCGCCAAAGGGAAAATAGCCGCCCCGAATCTATAAATATGCTCATGCTTAACAATGCGCATGAGCTTATTTTTAAATTAATTAAACTATAATTCAATCAAAGGGTATAATTAATAACAGGCAGTCAAGTGGGGAAGAATGCTGTTAATTCTGTTGGTCGTGTTTGTTGTTAATTATTGAACATTTAGTAGGTAACTATTAAAAATGAAATAACTATATACTTATTAGAATTACATAATTAAAATTTTTAATTGGATCCTTTATAACTTAACTGGTTTGATCTAATGTAAATAACATTCATCGTCATGTTTATGTCTTTTATTCGTTTTTCCTATTTTTCTTATTCTCAAATATAAATATATTGGTCACAAGGGACCCACGATCTTTTTGTTTTTTAACGATTTTAACGACTTTTGGGCGAAAATTCGGCGTGGCACCCCCAAAATTCCACGGGTTAGCCTCCGTCACACTGTTTCCACCCCTTACGAAAAAACAATGGAGGGGCCCCGAAAAAAGATTTTCCGTCGGGCCCCGAAGGTTCTAGATCCGCCACTGCATAGAAGTTATAAATAATAAAGGGATCACTTTTTGCTTTGTAGCGACATGCCTCCAATTGCTCTATTTTTTTAAAACTTAATTTATTTCTTTTGCAAAATCCTACAAACCAATCCTTTCCAGGTTTACCATCTCGAAAAACTGCGATTTGTAATTCATTTTCTTGCACAAAATCTTGCACAGTGCTTAAAATGTCCTTACGAGAAAGGGCAAAACCCCACTTAGCTAAAACTTTTAGTTTATCGGCAAGATCCTCTTCAATTTCTTTGGATAATGCAGTCTATCGACCTGACACTTTTTTTTCAATACCTCTTGATCTTCGACTTAAAAGACTTTTGTCAATATTATATATTTTTTTCTCTTCTCGTAGTGCAGCCTCCAAGTTTTCTTTTGTGCACCGTTTTTCCTTTGGTATATATATTTTTCCCATTTTCTGTAAAATAAAAATACTTTATTACCCTACAGACATTGTCTCATTTTTACCCTAAACCACCTGTTACTTAACACTGTCTTATATTTACCCCAAAAAGTGTCTAATTTTTGAACTTACCGGTTTTTATCTCATCACTACATTAATCTGTTTTGCTAACGTTTGCCTGCACACAATATCAATAAACATTAGTATATAAACACATTAAACTCGACACATCACTTTTCTTTCTAAAAAAAGGAAGAATTTTTGGAGGTTATAACGAAATGAAATTTAATAGCAAATTTTACAAAGTTAGGAATGCCGCCTATTATCAAAGTCTTCAACTTATGCGATAAATGAGATGTGTTTCTATGCTATAAAACATACGCAGTTCAAGATACTCAATCACAGATGTCAGCAGCAGGTGTCTCTTTTTTACCACAAATACCTGGGTGTCTCAAATTTACCCTCCTTGACCCTAAGTCAAACTGTTTAGATTCTAGAGCATTCCATAATGATCCACAATACCAAATTTCATACGTCAATAGTTCTAAACGAATTAAATGTAGGCAAAGGATATGCTAGGGATCTGAAATATTCCAAAAACTGTAAAATTAAATAAAATACAGAGTTAGTTTGAGTTAGTGCCATGTGTTTGCGATTATGATATAAAATAATTTTTCATCTGTGCCTCTAGATTCATACAACACTTCTTCATGTTTTATCTATTTATGGTAAAAAAAGGAGCCATTCGGTATATTTACTGTACGTTTAAATTTAATTCGATTTAGATTCACGTCTCAAATTACAAGGAAACAAAATACATTTTAAAGACCGGCAGCTCGTGACAGAAAAAAGGGACCCATTTTTCAGTCTGCCTTTGATAGTGGACATACACTTACAGCCGTAAGCTATCGAAATATACATTAAAAATTTCTCGCACTGTGGTAATGCATCTTGAAACATTAATAATTTTAGGTTGCCAAAAAAACGGTCTCTTGAACCAACTTTTTACAGTCTGCCAATTACATGAACACAAACTAAGTTTGCCAAATTCGTCATAAGCATATTGACAGACGTTTTTCGCGAATACAATAGTCACCCATATTCGTATAATCTTGTAAAAAAAAATGGTGTCACTGAGAACAATTTCTTACAGTCTGCCAAGCACAAGTTAGACTCAGTTATCAGTAAAGTTATAACACTTTTACTAGGCAGACGTTTTGCAGATGTACAAATGTCTCAGACGCACCAGTTAATTAACAACATTTTTATGATAACTCGGAACAAGTTTTTACCAATTCAAGTCTGAAGGCCCCCATACACGATGCAGTTTACCGGAAGGTAGGACTTTTGATTCGCAAGCCCGAAAGCAAGCCGGTATTCTCGGCTAAGGCATATACGTTACGTTTTATTCGGAGGGTTTTGTTCAGTGTTTAGTGTGGTGCAAAGCGAAAAGTTGTAGACAAGATCTCGGAAAATGATCTTATGTTAATAGGCGTTGCTTTATTGTCTAAAAAACAGCAAAAAATAAAGCGCAAACGTTCGAAATGGGTAAAACAGAGGTTAATAAATCGACAAGTGAATTCGCATATACACCTAATAAACGAATTCCGACTGGAACCTGATAACTCTCGGCCTGTACCCATATCGTAACAATACACGTTCCGACTTGCAAGCAAAAAACCTAGCCGGAAGGTAAATAATCAAGCCCTGACTGTTTTTTGGGAGGCCGAGAGTTCAGGCCCGGCCTTCCGGCCAATATGACCACTAACGATACAGTTTGCCTTCCGGTTTGCAAATCGAAAGGTCCGCCTTCCGGTAAACTGCATGGTGTATGGCCAGCTTGAGACATTTATACATCTGCAAAACGTCTGCCTAGTAAAGTTGTTATAACTTTACTGATAACTGAGTCTAACTTGTGCTTGGCAGATTGTAAAAAATTGTTCTCAGTGACACGATTTCTTTTTACAAAATTACACGAGCCTGCGTGACTATTGCACTATTACCTCCTACAGAAAAGGCTAGTGGCTAATATTAAAATTGCAGTGACGTCACAACATCTAGTCAAATGCTTTTGCCATAAGAATACCATTGAATGGGAGCCCAGTAAAAGTATTGATTATTTTATCGCACGTACTTCAGTATTTAACGTTGATTGTTACGCTGGACGACTGAAATTTCAAGTCCCAACTCGCCGTCTTCGATGTATTGTGTATCAAACGATTAGTTTGAGAATTTGACGATAATGGCTGCCCTAATTAGTCATATTTTCTTGAATTTTTCTGAAATCGGAACTATTTATGTGCTTTTAAGCGCGTGAAACTTATACCTAATATTTCGTTGTATATTTAGGTATACCAGGTATACCGCATTTTTACATAAGTGAAACCATAATACTTAAAAACCTGTTGCTTTTGTGCAATACGTTAATGTGTGCCGCTCGGCCAGCTTGTGTACACCCAATACCTACTACCTATGTTGTTACAGCACAGTTTTATAAGTTTTTGTTCGGGTTTAATTGCATGATTTTCTCTCGGCTTCGGCTACTTTTTTGGTAAGTGATACTTAGTGTAATTATGCCTCAAAAAAGCTGTAATGGAAGCTATAAAAATGGGCCTAAAGTTCATGTTTTCGATTTTCCCAAGGACGTAAGTTTAAGCTTTAAATCATACCCTTTATGGGCTGCTTGAAATTACGAAATACAGTTTTAATGAACTTGATATGAATTATGTTTTCTTATGGACATAGTTTCAGCAGCCTATATTATATTTAAAAATTGATTAATGAGTTTAAAGATACATTTTTGGATATTGATAATAAAAAGTATTTTCTTTGCTGTTGTTAGACTATCTAAATGAAAATAGCCGTTTGGCTCCCTTTGGAAATCGTAAAAATCACCTAAAAATTTATATTTAAAAAAAATTTCTTAGCAGCATTTCAAATACACTTTTTAATAATTATTGTGCTAAACATAATCATAATCTTTTGAGTAAAAAAATGGAAACTGGAGACTTTTAATAAATAAACAATAATTTATTTATTTATTTATTTGTCAACGGTCTACTTATTGCTCAATATAAAGAATTTACAATACAACTGAAAAGTAATTTATATCCTAACCTATGTATCACAAACATATAATTTAAATAATTTGAAATAATTAATAAATAATATTAGTTACAACAACAAAATATACAAGATTACAGAAAGTAAGAGTTCCAGCTAGAACAAAATTAAGTTTTAATTTTTAATTTTGCTGTAAACAGGAGTGATATATAATCTTTTGGAAAACATCAGTCCCTCATTGACAGTCTTTTAATTGTTTCTTAAATACTTTGTGGTTTTGAAATCAATCCAAATTGGGTGAAGTTATTTGCTAGTCTAGCTGATCTAGTCAAAAACGAGATTTAGCGGTAGTTTGTGCGATGGGTATATACCCAATTTAACCCAAAAAATTAAAGCTGAAACCTGTATAAAGCTTTTTGATGTTTTATCATAAATAAACTAGGGTCGGTCAAGTTTGCCCCCCGTATTAAATAAATTTCAAAAATAAATGAAGCATAATTTTGCACACATTTTGCACGCCCCAAATAAAATTTTGCACACCCACACAAGGAAAACTAGAGCTGTTTTTTATACGGGGGGCAAACTTGATCGTTTACCCCCCCGTCTGTTACAAAATTGAAAAATTTTGATGCCACTCGAATCGGCAAATTTTGCACACCGATTTTCAAATTTTGCACACTTTTCTGGGGAAAGTTATGACGTGTTAAAGATTTGCATTTTCCCCCCCGTTTGTGAAAAAGTTAAAAAATTTTGATGCTGGTAGGTTCAACTAATTTTGCACAATTTTGCACACCAATTTTGAAATTTTGCACACTTTTCTGGGGAAAGATATGAGGTATTAAATATTTGCATTTTCCCCCCGTTTGTCAAATTTTTAACACCTCATAACTTTCCCCCTTTTTCACAAACGGGGGGGAAAATGCAAATCTTTAACACCTCATAACTTTCCCCAGGAAAGTGGGCAAAAATTGAAGAAAGGTGTGCAAATTAGAACGTAGCAGCATCAAAATGTTTCCACATTTTGACAAAGGTGGGGGGGGGGGGAATTCAAATATTTAATACCTCATAACTTTCCCCAGAAAAGTGTGCAAAATTTCAAAATTGGTGTGCAAAATTGTGCAAAATTAGTTGAACCTAGCAGCATAACATATTTTTAACATTTTGAAAAACGGGGGGGGGGGGGGGGAGCAAAAATTTTAAAACCTCATAACTTTCCCCAGAAAGTGTGCAAAATTTGAAAATAAGTGTGCAAAATTGTGCAAAATTAATTGAACCTAGCAGCATTAAAAGATTTCAACTTTTTGACAAACGGGGGGGAAATGCAAATCTTTAACACCTCATAACATTCCCCAGAAAAGTGTGCAAAAATTGAAAATAGGTGTGCAAAATTGTGGAAAATTAGTAGCATCAAAATTTTTCCACATAGTGACAAACGGGGTGGAAAATTCAAATTTTTAAAACGTCATTACTTTCTCCAGAAAAGTGTGCAAAATTTGAAAATCGGTGTGCAAAATTGTGAAAAATTTGCCGATTCGAGTGGCATCAAAATTTTTCAATTTTGTAACAGACGGGGGGAACGGTCAAGTTCGCCCCCCGTATAAAAAACAGCTGTAGTTTTCCTTGTGTGGGTGTGCAAAATTTTATTTGCGGTGTGCAAAATTGTGCAAAATGTGTGCAAAATTAAAAATTATGCTTCGTTTACTTTTGAAATTTCTTTAATATGGGGGGCAAACTTAACCGACCCAATAAACTGCCTTAAAATGAAAAAGGAACCAGATTTAAGTCTTTTTTTCTATTAAAAAAAATGACAGATTCTGACAACTCCGTCATTGTTTTAATTTTTGAACTCGCAATTTTCATGATAAGTAAAAAAGGTCAAATGATATATCACAAAATATCAAAAACTGAAAATGATGAATGCTGTTGTTTGGCAGGGTTGTGACAGGTGTCAAAATGGTTGACATTTTTCGATTCACCTTGGTCGACTTTAGTAGAAATCGATATCTCGATCATCAAGATCTATCATAATTAGTCTACTTTTGGATATTATATTCCAATTTATGACAGCTAACACCGGCTCACTTTTCTTATGTACAGGGTGGTTCGAATTCGTGTCTATGTATGGGGAAATCGAAAACCGTAAGAGATACAGTGTCGGTCAAATTAAGGCAAAATTGCGCATTTAAGTGCCTAACAATATGCCGTTTAGAAAGTTTTAAAATTCCGAGTATTTACGGAGATATCCGGAAAAAACCGAAATTTTGAAAAATCGTTTTATTTTTTTCCTGGGCTTATTTAAAAACGGATTTCAAACCTAATTGCACTTTTGCATTGCCACTTTTTCCGCTCTATCCAATGATGATATCCAGTTTGTAATCCGACGTTTCATCTTCAAGGGATCATCATCAACTTTCTTTTTTTAAATACGAACTTTATTTTTTTTTATCGTTTTTCAGATTGTATTGGCGTTATTAATATGAGTATGCGTTTTTATTTTTTTAAATTTTTTATTTTTTTATTTTTATTATTTTTTTATAATTTTTATTTTATATATTTTGCTTTGGCGTGATTTTAAATAATTTAATGTAGGTACTTTTGAAATTTTATATTCTATAAAAATATTTTATTTGTTTTTTGCATTAAGTGGAAAATTGGAGCCCGTATTAAAAATTAAAAATAGTAAAATTATATTTTACGAACTGAACCATGAACTATTACTCAAACAAGTTGCTTAGTGCATTTTATTTATAAGCAAAATCCCAATAGGTGTTTTTCCATCAAAGTTCCTCTAATATCACGTAGTATGATTATAAATTGTTAATGTTCTCTATTAAATAAATTTTTTAATTGGTTAAAAGTTGGGAATATTTTATCTTTGCAGTAAGCAACTTGTTTGAGTAATAGTTCATGGCCATATTCTTGTAAGAAATAATTTTACTATTTTTTATTTTTAATACGCTCCAATTTTCCACTTGATACAAAAAACAAAATAAAATATTTTTATAGAATATAAAAATTTCAAAAGTACCTACCTTAAATTATTTAAAATTACGCCAAACCAAAATATATAATTAAAAAAATACAAATAATAATTAAAAAAAATTATAAAAAAAATAAAAACACATAGTCATATTAATAATGCCACTACAATCTGAAAAACGATAAAAAAATTAAAATTCTTATTTAAAAAAAGAAAGTTGATGATGAGCCCTTGAAGAGGAAACGTCGGATTTCAAACTGGATCCCATCATTAGATAGAGTGGAAAAAGTGGCAATGCGAAAGTGCAATTCAATTTGAAATCCGTTTTTAAATAAGCCCAGAAAAAAAATTAAACGAATTTTCAAAATTTCGTTTTTTTCCGGATATCTGCGGAAATACTCGGAATTTTAAAACTTTCTAAACGGCATATTGCTAGGCACCTAAATGCGCAATTTTGCCTTAACTTGACCGACACTGTATCTCTTACGGTTTTCGAGTTCCCCATACATAGACACGAATTCGAGCCAGCCTGTACAGGGTGAGCAAATAAGCGAAGTAAGCGGCTGTATCTCAGAAACTACTAATCGTAGAGACTTGCGGTAAAAAACATATAACTAAAGTGACCAAAAGAAAACACTGGAAATAATTTTACAGTCCATACCTCTACCGCTAGGAGGCGCAAGCTATGGTCGGGTAGAAAAAAGCATTTTACTCAAAAATGTTTTATTATAAGTTGATAAAAGAATACCACCACTGTAATCCTCGTGAAATTCTGCAGCTTTCTTGTTTATCACTTTTGATTGTACGGCATGAAATAAGGGCGGGGGGAAGGGAGAAGTCTGACTTGATTCAAATGCCTATAACTTTAGTTTGACTCAACATATTTGACCAAACTAGGTTTCGTTTGAGAGAGGAAACCTTGCTTATTAAGAACCAAATATACCCATGACAAATTGGTATTTGCTGTTCCCGCTAGGGGGCGCCAATTCAAAAGTTCATGGTTTTTTAATTTTTCTCGGAAATTAACAGAAACAGAAAGTAGATCAAATTTGCAGGAAAAAACCTCTAAACTGCATATCTATAACTTCACGCGTTCAGGAGTTATTGCCAGAAGAGCATTGGAAAACAAATTATATTTGGAATTTTTATGGTCAAGCATGCAATGACTAAAGTAAAAAATGTTTTATTAACAAAAATAATCAAAACAATCATGAAAATAACATTAATGATACTATAATAATAACGTAATAGAAAATAAGCTCGGAAATAAGTGTAAACTGTGACTTAGGACTGCTCCAATTTAAGAAATTTGGTGCAACAATTGAACGAAGCTTATCTCAGGTACCCAGTTTTAGTATAATACTTATCGTGATCTTTCTCCTAAATTAAAATATCAGCCAAAAATTTGGAAATATGAGCAGAATAATATCAAAATTCTGACGAATTTCGGACTCAGTAATTCACACGTATTTAAAATTTTGAGTTAACAACAGTAAAAAACACATATTAAAAGAAAAACTATGTAAAATTTTTAAAACACTACAACAACTAGATAAAATTTAGGACATGTATTCGTTCAATGAATATATACATTTAGAGACCAGAAATATTTTAAGTCGAGTCTTAAAGCTAACAACAGATTTACATTTTTTAAAATCATCTGGCAGTAGGTTATATAGCTTTAGGCCGATTACGTTGGGAGATTTATACATTACTTGAGATTTATAGGGCGGTATATAGAAGTTACTTGCATTTCTAGTATTAAGTGGGTGGATGTGTTCAACCCTCATAAATTTATCTTTATTTTTATAGATATACAGACAACATTCAAATATATAAAGACCTGTTAGTGTCAATATATTAAAACCTTTAAAATAATCCCTACATGAAATTCGATGTCTCACCCCTGCTATGCACCTTATTATCCTTTTTTTGTTTTAGAAACACATCCTTAGACAAAGTTGAGTTGCCCCAAAAGCACACTCCATACCTTAAAATAGACTCAACTTGAGCGTAGTATAACATAAGTAATTGTTTCTGTGTTAAAATATCCCTAAGATTTAACATAACATAAAAAGCAGAATTTAATTTGGATATAACATGGTCACAATGGTCTTTCCACTCAAAACATTGATCAACATATAATCCTAAAAATTTAACCGAACTAACACTATTTATTTTCTCATTATTTATACTAACTTCAACACTCTCACAATGTCTTTGCCTAGTATGAAATCTAACAGTTTGTGTTTTAGCGGTATTAAAAAATAATGAATTACCAGAAAACCAGTTATGCATATCCAGCAATGCTGAATTTATTTGCTGGTTAAGAAGGATTTCAGATTTGTTGGACAGTATTACCGAAGTATCATCTGCAAAAGACATTACATAAGCATCCGAAATAACATCCGGTAGTTCATTAACATAGAGCAAGAACAACACAGGGCCCAAAACAGATCCCTGTGGCACCACTAACATGTAGTAAGAAGCTCAGAACAAGCTTGCATTTTGGTGCCTCCAGAACTATAGTTAATTGATACAAAATGCTGCCTTTCATTAAGAAAAGATTTTATCCAGTTATATGGCTGATCTTTGAAGCCATATGCAGCTAATTTTTTTAAAAGTATCAAATGATCTACGCAATCGAAAGCCCTGCTGAGGTCACAACATACCCCAACAGGACTCTCGCCCGTCTCGACAAGGTGTACTAGTTCATCGTACAAACTATGCATTGCAGTATTAGTTGACTTGCAATTTTGAAACCCATGCTGTCTTTCATGAATAATATTATTTTCATTCAAGAACATCAGCAATCTGTCCAAGAAACAATATTCAAAAATCTTGGAAAATACTGAACACATCGTAATAGGCCTATAATTTTCTAACAAGTGCACATCGCACTTTTTAAGTATAGGTATAATTTTACCAGTCTTTAGCATGCTTGAAAATGTTCCTGAACAAAATGACAAATTAATTAGAAATACTAGTGGATTAGTTATTTCAGCTAGGACATATTTAATGATAAAACTCGGTATTTCGTCCGGTCCAGATGACCTCTTATTTTTTAGTTTATTCATTATTAAAACATAGAATTCATGTTCAAGAAAAGGAAACAATAAAATCACGAGTAACCAATTTTCATGTAAATATTGCGGGGTCCTTTAGATGGAGAAACACGCTGTCAAATTTGACATTACTATTTATCTATTATGACACCTTTATGCCTATAGTGACATGTGTGCGTACAGCAGAACAAACGCAAGATTGGTGTCGGAGAAATCTGTTGACCCTAAATGCAGGAAAAACTGGTCTAATGTATTTTTCAAAAACAAAAACTAGGAGTGAATCGCTGTATGTAAGACGGAAAATCAATCCCCGTACTGGATAGTATGAAATTTATTGGCGTGCATCTGGTTTTCTCTTTAAATTGGGAGCAACATATCAGCGCCTTGTCAGCTAAGCTAAATAGTCTTTGTGCAGTAATTAGAAGGCTCCGGAGGGTATTAAAACACACACACACTTTAAAACTGTTTTACTGCGCGAGTATCCACAATCATTACTTATGGAATTTTATTTTGGGGTTCGTCTAGCCAAGCTATAAACATTTTTAAAACACAAAAACGGATAATACGCTGTATATATGGGCTATCCCCCTAGAACATCATGTAGAGAATATTTTTCTAGATTTGGTGTCCTTACAGTACCTTCACTCTACTACCTATCGTTGGTAACTCTAGTAAAAAAACAGCCAAGCCTATTTCCGGCAAATGTGGATCATTATGCCGAGAATATGGCAGTGGTTACCAGAGGCAGGATGGGCCTTAGCATCCCTGCGCAATCCTCCGCCTATTTTGTAAGAAGTCCTGGCTATAGGGCGGTAAAAGCATATAGAGCCTTACCAAATAACCTGCAACAGATTGCTTGCCCAAACAAATTTAAAAGGGAAGTTACCGAGGGGTAAACCGCAGGCCAAAATTTGTACACTAGAATTCCACTAGTCTTAGTAATTCCATGGAATTTCATGTAATTCCACGTAGGTAATCCTATGCAATTAATTCCATGGAATTCCACGGAATTCTATTGGCACAGATAAATGCAAGAGTATTTATTCAAAAGGGTTTATTAGAAAAAACACCTATATACATTACTGTTTTTAAGCGGCAGGGGTTTTTATTGCATTTATACTTAACATATTAAGAAAAATATAAATGGTTGGAAATAATTCAAATGGCGAGGCATAAATAATTTACATAAAGACAAACGACTACTTAAAGAAATTCTGATATGAACTAGAGTACAGCGCTAAAAAAACTTTAACAATGAAACATACAAAGAAAAAAAACAGAAGAAGCTTATACAAATAATATGTAGTATCAACAAATATCAACACTGATGCTAAACTAAATAGAAAATAATAGGAAATTTAGTAGGAAATACACATGATTTTTACAGGGGCGTGCAGTCCATGGAAGCAAGGGAAGCAGTGCTTCCCCTAAAAAAGTTACAAAACATCATATTCTAAAATGTACTTTTTCAAATAGGAGACAATTAATTTAGTTACGTTAAAAGCGCTAAGAATTATCTTAATTATCCGGCCCATAACAGATGCGGCTTTGACTCCGACCGAGCCACAGTTAAAATCCAATGGAACCTATGCCGGCCGCTAGCTTCTATGCAGCCAAGCCCATATGCAATGCATGTATTCTTGATCGCTTGTGCGTTGAGAGGTTAGTGAACTTTCCAC
>JAEQML010057108.1:0-32733 GCA_016904865.1 Pissodes strobi
TTGGCTATTTCTAGTCACTTTTGGTTAGTCGTTCAAACAACTTTCCGTTAGTTCCAACTTATTGATGTGTAAACATCTTACGCGGCAGTATGAGGGCAAATCTCGGCAAATGGGACGAAAATGTGTAAACCGATTCTAGCCGCTAGGGCGGTATTATATCCAATTTGCCATTTAAAATAATTTTAAATGGATTTTAGATGATAAAAAAGCATATTTTAAATTAAACGAACAGTCAAAATTATTATTTATTAATTATTATATTCGCAGTGTATTTAAATCCATAGCACAGCTTATTTTTAATGAACGGTTGAATTTAAAATGAATTTTCGCTTCAAAATCCACGACAAATTCGTCAGAATCCACGGCTATCGTCCTATAAAGTCCGAATTTTCGAGTTTTTATATAATTTTGTCATTTAAAATCGTTTTTAAACGGATTTTAGATGATAAAAGAGCATATTATTATTTTAAATTAAACGAACTGTCAAAAGTATTATTCAGATGCCCAGACGTTTAAAACAATATTGAGTCACAGCCTTCTTCTAAAATTTGCAAAATTTGGTTATTGACTTTCCCAAATCTAAGGATGTCGGCCCACGATTACTAGGTAAATAAGCTGTGTCCATATATTGATGTTATTCCTGATGGCATTAGATTGTCGTGTCGAATTTGTGCAGTGAATTAATCCACTCCGAAGCTGCCAGTAAGTATTATAAAATAATCCTAACTAATATTACAGATGCGAATGTGTTTGTTTGTTTGTTTCTTAAGCTTTCACGCATAAACTGTTCCGATCATCATGAAATTTTGTACAAATATTTTCAAGAGTATAGTAAAGAACATAGGACACTTTTAGCTTTTATCCGAGGCTTCGTTCGCGTTGATTTTTTATTATTTTAAACTTGGTTATTAAACCTAATTTTTATCCTATGACCAAGGTAAAACGCAACAATGGCCATAGCATGTTAAAAATGCCAGTTCTCGTCCGATCACGAAGTTAAGCAACGACGGGCGGGGATAGTGCTTGGATGGGTGACCGCTCGGGAACACAACGTGCTGCTGTCGTTTTTTTACAACCGATGTCGTTAGAGAATATGTTTACACATCAGTGTCTCGACTACTACCACACTCGCTCAATTTTTTTTAGTCATTTGAACTGACTCCGATACCTTATAATCAAATTTAATCTTTTCGTTTTGATTAGTTTTAACTTACTTTAATTTTTGCAATCTATTCCGGTACGGTTTAGCCCGTTTTGGTGCTTTTGGTTACTTGTGATTAGTTTTCGTTAGTCATTCAATCAGCTTTCGGTTAGCTTTAGTTAGTTTTAAATTATTTTAGTAATTTGAACCGGTTCCGATACGTTATGGTTAATTTTAGTTAGTCGGCAAAATTCGGTTAATTCAAGTTCGTTTCACTTTATAAGCTTAATATTTTTAATCTGTTCTGATATGTTTTAGCCCATTTTGGTGCTTTTGGTTACTTTTGGTTCGTCGTTCACTTTCGGCTAATTTCAGTTAGTTTTAATTTATTTTAGTTATTTGAACCGGGTCCAAAACGTTATAATCAATTTTAGTGTTTTTCGTTAGTCACCAAAATAAGGTTAATTTGAATTAGTTTCATATTACTTCAATATTTTTAATTTTTTAGATACGTTTTAGCCCGTTTTGGTGCTTTTAGTGACTTTTGGTTAGCTTTGGTTGGTTATTCAATCAATTTTCGGTTACTTTCAGTAACTTTCAATTTATTTGAGCCATTTGAACCGGTTCCGATACGTTAAAACAATTTAAACGTTTTTTGTTAATAATGTAGGTCGTCGCAAAAATTCGGTTAATTTGGGTTAGTTACTTATTTTATTCTTAATTTGTTCCGATACGTCTTAGTCCATTTTGGTTACTCTTGATTAGTTTTGGTTCAACATCTTTTGGTTAAGTTTAGTTAGTTTTAATTTATTTTAGTCATTTGAACCGGATTCGATACGTCATATCCAATTTTGATGTTTTTGGTTAACTTTAGTTAGTCGCCAAAATTCGGTTAATTGTTAGTTTCAACTTGTTTTAGCCCCTTTTGATTCCTTTGGTTACTTTTGGTCCATTTTGGTTAGTCGTTCAATCAACTTTCGGTTAATTTCAGTTAATTTTAATTTATTTTAATCATTGGGACCAGATCCGTTACACTATAACCAATTTTAGGGTTTTTGGTTAGTCACCAAAATTCGGTTAATTTAAGTTAGTTTTAACTTAGTTCAATATTTTAAATCTATTTCGATGCGTTTTAGCCCGTTTTGATGCTTTTTGTTACCTACTATTGGTTAGTCGTTCAGTCAAGTCTCAGTAAAGTTCAGTTAGTTTTAATATATCTTAGCCATTTGAACCGGTTCCGGTACGTTATAAGCAATTTTAATGGTTTGGTTAGTTTTAGTTAGTCGTCAAAATTCGGTTAATTTGGGTTAATTTTAACTTACTTCAATATTTTTAATCTATTTCGATATGTTTTACCCGTTTTGGTGCTCTTAGTTACTTTTGGTTAGTTTTGATTAGACATTCAATCATCTTTCGATATCATAAGCAATTATAATGCTTTTGGTTAGTTTTGGTTAGTCACCTAAATTCGGTTAATTTGGGTAAGTTTTAACTTATTTCAATCTTTTTAATCTACTTCGATATGTTTTAGCCCGTTTTGGTGCTTTAAGTTATTTTTGGATATTTTCAATCGTTTTTCGGTTACTTCCAATTAGTTCCAATTTATTTTAGTAATTTGAACCGGTTCCGATACGTTATAAGCAATTTTAATGTTTTTGGTTAGTTTTGGTTAGTCACTAAAATACGGTTAATTTGGGTTAGTTTTAACTTACTTCAATATTTTAAATCTATTTCGATACGTTTTAGCCCGTTTTGGTGCTTTTCATTAGTTTTGGATAGTCGTTCAATACATTTTCGGTTAGTTTCAGTTAGTTCCATTTTATTTTAGTAATTAGAACTGATTCCGATACGTTACAATCAATTTAAGTTTAAATAAACAAGCTAACACGATCTCTCACGGGTACTACGTCATGAATGTGGCAAATGTAGCATGAATTTTTTCACGATTTGAGGCCCTATTTAGGAAAACAGAAACATTTTCAATGTTAAAACAAAACGATAACCTAAACCCGCAAGCGCGACTATGCAACAGATCTCTCACAGGGTACATGCTCGTTTACTGTTGCAACGTTGCGACCTCCGCCCGACGGTCGTAAAATATCAGTATATTTACGACCATCGATCGCGAACCTCTGTTAAAGTACAGCTGCTTCAAATGCTCCACGTAACGCGCGTATACGGGCCACAATGAATTTGGCAGCGGTGCACGTTTTGTGCCGGAACTCTGTGTCCGCATTTAGAATAAGCGGCATTTTGCGAGCATTTCATACCAGATTTATTGTTAAATATTAAATATTACTTTAAGCCGCTCACGTTGGTCTGTTTTCGAACGAGTGACTGACGTCACTGACTATTATTTCCGTCTCAAGGTATAGATACCTCTACATTTCTCTTTTTTTTTAAACGTTCCGATTCTGAACAAGAACAATATTTAATTTTCAAATTGCGGTCAACTTTTATTATGCATATTTATTGTATATGTTATAAACTTTTTTGTTCTTTACAAAATTCATTAAAAATGGTTCTGTAATAATGAATTAATGATCACATAATTGATGAAACAATTATTGGCCAGCATTCGTGTAATATAATACTTAAAACAAAATTACTACTTCGGGAACGACTTATCCGAATTTAATAACGTTAGACGTGGCGTGGCAGAATTACAACTTTCCTAACACTTTAAAAAAGGTTAAAAAGTTTCTCGGAATATAAATATAATGCGTTTCTTTGAAAGGTCAAGTTCGATTGTAACTGCCATCTTGGATTTTAAGATGGCGGACAAAAAAGTACCTCGGCTCAAAACTCAAAAACGTGATTGATTTCCTACAAAGTGCAGTTTATTCCATTAAATTTGGTCATATAGTTCAAATTCTTTAAAAATTATTTTTATAAAATGAAGCAGATGGGAGTAAGATTTTGTCATGCAGCTAACTCAAATTATTTTTGACGTTTCCTTGGTAACAGGGTGACTTAAATCGCTTGTTTTCTCAAGTTTCACGGCCTACTTAATCAGTCTGTGATAAGGAAAACCATCTTTATACGAAATAGATTATGGGTTCATTTCAATAGTTTGGGCTATCACTGGCCCAGTGTAGGACGTATCCCAAGTGAGCTGTATTAGGTAATTTTTAGGCACCTTTTATAATTGTTTTTTAAAACACGTTCGTAACGACGCCGCATACGGTATTTTTGTGGCCAAAAATATATTATTATAGTCGTACAAAAATTTAATTTTACACAACGTCGGAGAAAAGTTAAAATATGTAGATCAAGAAGAGCGCGCATGTATGTTTATTAATAGGAGATTCGTAGGATTATCGAAAATCTATCGTAACAAATCAAAATTTAAATACCAATGGAATGAGCTGACAAATCGCACACGGGTAGCAGTAGCCAATACAAAATGGACCTTGACAGTCCACGCAGCTGAGGCCGTAAAATTTAATAGAAATGAAGATCGGTGTCTCGCGAGAGCTTTGATTTTGGCTGCCATCAAGGTAAAAGCACAGCTTACCAAACAATCAGCTATCAAACTCTTAAAATTTGAACGATACGCGCATTTCCTCGCGCAGTCCGCCATTCTGGGTTAAAATCTATCAAATTCGACAGTGTTGGCTCGTCGCTCGTGGTCGTGTCAGATAAGTTGTTTGTGTTAGCCAGTGTCGTAGTTTCAGTTTAGGTATATATGTTTTCTAGTTACAGTAATTAACAGTGTACATACATTCTTGAACAAACTACTTATTTTATAATATCTGTGCTTGAATATAATAGAAATGGATAAACCGCGAGGTGGACACGTTTGTGCCGCTAAAAACTGCAGTGCGAAAAGTTATGAATCTAACAAGAATATAAGTTTTTTTTTAGATTTCCCAAAGGTGCCATTAGGTAAGTTTTTTTGACAAGCATCTTAAAAATGTACTTTTGTAGCCTAGAAATATATTTCATTAATGTTAGCATAGCTGTTTTTACTGGAATGTAAGTAATTTTGAATGTAATATAATACTTCTTACTATGATATTGTTAATCCTAAAATGAAGATTATGTTACAAATTACCTTAAACAAATTAATTGTTTTAGTAGTTATTTGTGTTTTTAGAGCGTAAAGTAACGGATTGCCGCTTGAGA
This sequence comes from Pissodes strobi, assembly GCA_016904865.1. NCBI lineage: Eukaryota > Metazoa > Arthropoda > Insecta > Coleoptera > Curculionidae > Pissodes > Pissodes strobi. The sequence continues at coordinate 5,270 of JAEQML010057108.1, forward strand.
ACGAATATTACCGTGGAGCGCGTTAACCTTTCCAAAATGGCAATCTTACTTCGCGCTCAAAAAATACACAGAACTATTTCTATAGCCGCATTTTTTTAAATTAAATGCACATTTTTCTCTCTACTTATTCTGAAATTTGCAAATGACTTGTCATTTTTCGCATATTATATTCGGGCATATTTAGAGCAGGAGTGCCAGCATCCATTGTAACAAATGCACGACTGTCATTTATTTATACTTTTGGTTGCCATCACTATCCATAGCACACTCGACGGAAAAAATGAGAATTTTCTTTTCCATGTACGCTTTAGAGCATAAAATAAGGATGCCGCGGCGTTCGTCGATTTTGCGATTTCATTTGAAATTACTAATTAGTTATTTTGCGAACGGCTGTAGAAAAAACAATTATTGTACAGGGTGGCCCGTTTAAGAGGAGCCTATAACTTATCTCGAAAACGACGGGGGTTGCAAAAAAAATTAAATACCAAAGTTGTTCCAAGTAAAATAATCTTTATTTTTTTTTATATTTTTTAATTGATACTTTTTTATATACAGGGCGATCAAACAAAGTTATATTTTTTCAATGAAACACCCTATATTTTATTACATTTTTGGATTCTATTTAAAATTCTAAGCATATTTGATGTATGATCTTATACCTCTAGAGTTAGTACTTTCACAGCTATAAACAGTTGAAAATCGGTACTTTGGTTACTTTTCACCCTGGTATCAAGAATACCATTAGAGATTGGGCAAACTGAATTTTACATTCCTATCTTAACTTTTCAAGGGCTATCTGACGGTACTAACGGGCAGGTGGTACGATGGGTACCAAATCTGGTACCTCGGAATGTGAAATTAATTTTACTTCATCTCTAATGGTCTTCTTGCTACCAAGGTGAAATTTGGCCAAAGTACCGATTTTCAACTGTTTATAGCTGTGAAAGTACTATCTGTACATCAAATATTCTGAGAATTTTAAGTAGAATCCAAAAATGTAATAAATAATAGGGTGTTTCATTAAAAACTTTAACTTTGTTTGACCAACCTGTATATAAAAAAGTGACAATTAAAAAATACAAAAAAACAAGCAAAAAAATAAAGATCATTTTACTAGGAACAACTTTTGTATTTAGTTTTTTTTTGCAACCCCCGTAGTTTTCGAGATAATGTATAGGCCCCTCTTAAAAGGGCCACCATGTACAAAATTAACATAATTTAAAACTCATATCCATAGCTTTTTAAATCTTAAATTATATTAAATATTAGCTTCAAATACATGTACCTCTAAATCGCTTATAAAAGGTTGTTTTACATTTATACAAGAGGTGTGTACTTTTATGTATAATCAAAGAAAATTCTACTACTTTCCCTTGGTATAATATAATAATGTTGTCTTAGGTCAAGGACATGGCTCATAAGTAGTCAAAGAGAAGACTTGTTAAATATGGACAGTGACAGACTTTATCAGAACTACAGGCTTTACAGTATCCATTTCGAGCCAAAAATGTTTACAAACAGCCAGTTTTGTCGTTTAAACCACGATGCAGTACCTACGATTTTTAGAGAATTCGAGGAATCCTCAAAAAATTATCATCCTATTGTTCTTGAGAGCCCGTTATTTTGTTTTATATAGATACATATTTGATAACAAACCTATGTTATACCTTAAATAGTTATTTTTGTAAAATAACTCAATATTTCTATGATTTCAGTGGTATATATTTCCTTTCTTCCCGCTTAAGACAATATCTTATAAGAGAAAAAACTTAGTATAGGTACCTATATTTAAAACAAAAAGTTGTTATCTATTTTTTTGGTTCAGCGAGAATGTAGGTACACAAATATTCAAATAAAAATTAACTAAAACCGTTGATTGCATCCAATCAACGATAAAACTGGAAAAAAAAAGATATAATATCAAAACTCCAATCCTGTCTCTTTAAAATTGAATACTCCTTATCTCGGCCCTGTGTTTTAACCCGAAATAGCGTCGGTCACGTCAGATTTTTATTTCCACTTTGACAGGAGAGTCGGCTAGCTGATTGTTTGGTAAGCTGTGGTAAAAGCGTCTCCAGCGTTATCTAGTGGCACACTAGAGCGCTATCTAGTGGCGTTGACTCGAGCGATTGCATTGCATTCCTTCGTGATGCAATCAACTTGCAGGAAAAGCCGTCGTGGCTAGAGGTTTAGATGGTTGGGTCTCAATTCGGCTACTATCGGCGGCGGTCCGGGTACAAACCCCGTTCCTTTTTTTATTTTTTTACGCTTGTTTCTAAACAGTTTTTTTTTGGGTATGTCTCGGGTTAGTTTTGGTTAGCAAACAGTTTTTTCTTGATTTTGGGTATGTCTTGGGTTACGTTTGGTTTAGCCCCTGGTTAGTTTCCTTTTCTTGAGCTCCCGTAGCGAGCGGAGGGCCACGCGAAAAATGAAATATTACTTATTGTAATACGTGCCCGTACTTTGGATGCACTTTTTACGAAATATACAGCAGCTTGCATGTGTTTCCGCGAATACACTCACAAAGAATCACTTTGTAACTTTCGACCTTGACGGCAAAGCTCTCGCGAGACACTCGGAAATCAAGTGACTTGGTTTTTGACACTTGACAGATGTTCGTGTTTCGTGTTGACGTTGACAGTTTAAGTTTAAATTAAATTTTGAATACCATTCTTTTCAATTTTCATATTCATCAGTGTTGCCACTGCTACCCCGTTCGGGGCAGATCTACCCCTTTTTAATACAATTTCGCTCTCTCGCTCCCCTCGAACATATCTACCCCGCTCCCAAAATATCAGTTATAAAAAAAGTTAACTATACAAAAAAAAATTATTCAATAGTTAAAAGAGTAAAATAATCAAGAATCTAGACATTGTCTTTAGAGAAGTCCAGACGAAGCTTTATAGTTTTCGGCATTTTGTAGCTGTCATAACTTAATAAGGCATTCTTCTAATAGATGTCGCTAGAAAACGCGTGTCGGTTAATTTAACGATATTATTGCCGTTTTAAGATCCATTACACAAATAGTGCACTATATAAAAATCGACCTCTCCTATTGGTCGATCCATCTCGTATTACAATCACCGATCTCCTATAATGGAGGTCGGTGATTACAATATGTCTTCGTGATGCAATCAATTTCTGTCAAGAGGTCTCGTGGTGTAGAGGTTTAGACAGCTGGGTCTCACCTGGACGGTCCGGGTTCAATCCCCATTGCTTTTTTATATATTTTTTAAGATTATGTTTCTAAACAGTTTTTTCTTGATTTTGGGTATGTCTTGGGTTCGCACCTGGTTACTTTCCTTTTCTTGAGCCCCCGAAGCGAGCGGAGGGCCATGCGGAATCAAATGTTTTGCAAGACAGTGGAGCGAATTGAGGTGCTGGGTGGGGTAAAAAGTTGTAGGTAAAGAAAATATTCGGTTTGCAAAGATGATTTTTGTTAAAAATGTGGTATTTTTATACATATTCCAGTGGCGTAAAAAGGGTAGGGAAAAAGGGCCCCAGTGTCTCGTTGCAGTTGCAACGAAACAAAACTGACTGAAGGCATGCTCAAAATGAAAAACATATTTGAAATCGGAGGATCCATCACATTTGAGTCGAAGAAAAAAAGCAAAAACACTAGAAATATAGGCAATACACACCCGAAAATCTCTTTTTTTTTTCATATTGTGCATGCCTTGAGTTAGTGTGGATTAGTTTTGTTCAGTTGCGCCCCCAGAACGAGCGTAGGGCCATGCGCAAAGTGAAATATTAGTAGAACCATAAAAAAATTATTAACTGCAACGTGAAAGTGGAGCTCTTTTTCCCTTTCCTTGTTAAGCCACTGGAATGTTTATAAAAATAGCACATACTTTTAGCAAAATTTGCCTTTGCAAACCGAACATTTTCCTTTTGTACGCCTTTTTTACCTCACCCAGCACCCCTATTTACTCCACTGTCCCGGGAGACAGTTGATTAGTATTAGGTTTCCGCCGATAAAAAAAAAATACTAAAAATTGAGCAAAAACACTCAATTTATGTGTTTCCACGTATGTTTCTGAGGAAAAAACCGTAAAACGACAAAATCGGCCTGTCACTTCAACTAAAAATTTACTGTTTTTTTGTTAATTGTTGTTTTGTGCTAAAACTGTGAATATATTCTGTCCAGCGTCAAACTGTTAAGTGATTAGTGAGTTCCTTGGGAATGTTGAGATTTATGCTTAGGCTAACGCAAAATTTGCACTAACGTCTAGCCGCTGGCGGTAACTGACTATCCATATGGTATTATCATTGTCTTTATAAGAAAACAAAGGTATTATGATGGCTTTTTGCATGGCACTCCGCTTGCTTCGCTCGCTATGAGGGCTTAATCAACAAGAGCTAACCATGTGCTAACCAAAATAAACCCAAACTAACTCAAAATTAAGAAAAAAAGGTAAATTAATAAAAAACAATAATTCATAATTTAGTGGGTTAGTTTTGGTAAGCACTTGATTAGTGCTTGTTGATTGAACCCCCGTACCGAGCGAAGCGAGCGGAGGGCCATGCAAAGCCATAAATAAAACCATATGGATAGTCAGTTACCGTCAGCGGTTAGACGTTAGTAAAATTTACGAATCCTAAATGAAAAATAGTGAATATATTAGCTTTTATTTAATCTACCCCTCACCGACCCATATCCACCCCGCTGGTTTATGTGAATCTACCTCGAAAAAAAAAGTGCTTGTGGCAACACTGATATTCATATTTAAAATAAACAACAAATATTTTATAGTAATGTGTACTCGGTTTATTCGGAAAAAAATATCGTAAAAAGCGTTTGTGTTTTTGTATTACTCGTTGTTAAGTCGTTAATGCTAGATAGCGAAAGCGAGAGCCGAAAAGTAGGTAAAAATGAAACAATACACAATAATATTTTACGCTCTGGAATTCCGATATTTTAAAGCGAGTCCTGATTATCCAACTTGATTATCCCTAATTGTTAATTAATATTTCTTCCTTTTAAGTGCTAGTTCTTAAGTTAATCCTTAACAGGGATTCTGCTAATCCTATTCAGACAATACTTATATTCGGTTGCTTAATTTTTGTTTGTGATCTCCCTTTATATTTTTTATTAAGAAAAGGAGGTAGTTAGTACAAGGAAATCTGGACAGGATTATCAAGAAATAAATGCACATCCAAAATTTGAGGTTATAATCGGGTGATGATATCTGATATTTTCGTATTTCCTATAATCAAAGTAAGGAATTTCCACGTTACAAAATGTTTCGTGAGTTTGCCAATTAATTGTTAATTTTCTTCAGAATGTCGGAGGTAGATTACCAAATGGCATTGCTTCTCCAGTACAGATTTGAAAAAGAGCATGAACAAAAAGAAAACACAAGTTCTGACCATCTACTTGCTCTTGAACTTCAGGAGCAGTTCAAAACTGAGATAGAAGTTGAACGGCCTGCAAACAATTTGGTATATAAGGCACCAGTTAGTAATACTTCGAAATGTCTGATAGACCCTTCTTGGGAAGTTATAGACCCTACCCCAGATGTACATGTGCTCTTTATTGCATTCAATCAGAAGTTTTTCTGGAATGGTTTGGGCTCTGTCACAGTGTCATGGAGCAAAAGAATGACGTCTTGTGCTGGTATATGTTGTTATCAAGGTAATATTTAATGCCCTAGATACTATTCTCATAATTAAGAAATACAAATTTTATTTAATACAGTTTAATTGGCAGTTTATAAAACTTACACTGTATATTATTTATTTAATTTTTGTTTGAATCAATCTTTGAACAAATATGTTGCATATTTAGTTTTAATTGCAACCAAGATGTTGCAATTTTGTTACCACATTATAGCTGGTACTCTAAAATATGGATTCAGGAATTGTACACCTCTCGGCACAAGGCTACAGAATTGTTTCTTCTAATGCTTAGTTAGTGGTGATGAGTGTTCTATCAGTGTAAATATAAAAACTTGATGATTCAGACATTCTTGTAGAGAGTATGTCGCCAACCCTCATGTGTATCATTCAGCATTGGACGAATTCAGAAATCATAAGTAGTCTTATATTGGTGGACACCAACTGGTCAGATGATGGCTTTACAATATAAACAGTAATGCCAAATTTAAATGTTCTTAACACACAGGGCTATATAATGCAGAAATGCATTCTGAGTGCAGTGGTATGTTATGTAGGATCTACGTAATGACTGGACATGCCCTTGGTCGCACAAGCACTGAATATTAACTAACGATAAGAAGGCCCACTCAACGGGTTATGCGTGTTCAGCAAGCGCTACAAAGGAATCGTCATTTATTTTCTTCATTGCCTGGTAACGATTGGCGAACTCCGCCGCACACAGGTTAAATTTCAATAAAAGCTGGCCATAAACAATATTTTCGTTTGCGGTATGTTTAATCAAATTTATGACGAAATTATTTATAGCACTCTAGTACTCTAGTTGGCTATGGAAAAACACAATTGATATCTTTTGAATTGTTTGCAGCGCCTTGTCAAACTTACGTTATGGTTTTTTATTATTATCACCAAATAAATATTTTGATAAAGTTTGTATTCAACTGGCTGTTTCAAAAATCTACACACCGTTGACATGCCGATGCCGCCGCGGAGAGTGATCCTTCTTATCATATAGTTTTGACCAAATACATAATAAAAAGATAAAGACTGTACTATACTGCTAACGTGCTAACACTCCGTTGAGGTTATGTGTTGGTGTTATACCTAATCGTGCAACAACTGAAGCCAGATTATCAGAATATGGCGCGTCGAAATGAGGATCCCTTATTGGCTAAATTTGTAACGTGCGCACTTTTCCCTGCTGCTGTCTTGTTTGAGCATTTATGTTTCTCTGTTTTTTTGCTTCATATGTTGTACTGTAAGTATTTTCAAAATGGTTTTATGTCACTTAATTTACCCTTAACGCAACGCATTATTAAATTGGAATTTTAGAAACTGTATCTGTTTTAAAGTCGTCGGTAAGGGTGGGCAAGAAATTGAATAATCAATTAAACACTTAATATTTTAGCAAATAACTGAATAATCGATTAATCGAAATAATCGATTAATCGATATTTTCTGAAATATTATCGATGTTGATTAATCGGTAATTTCTTAAAAGTGAATCGAATAATCGATTATTTTTGCCCACCCCTAATTCCATAATATTGTAGTAAGTGAAACTGAAGCTGAAATTTCGGTAGAATCGTTATTGCTGATGCAAGACTGATGTTATTATAAAAAGAGGTAATAAATACTTTGGCTGAATCAGCAGATAAAATTTATAATTTAATTTTAATTTGTAAATATGGCTTTGATATTACCTTGTGAGAGTCAGAATATAAGCAAGTGTTTTTGAACAACAGCTGCACTGATGTTTCTATATTTTTTACTAGTTTGGTTCCTATTAGATTAATTTTTAAAAATAGCGATATCCCTGAAATACTTGTATGGCAAAATTGCAGGCCCTCATCAACGTGTTTCTGTCGTCCTCTTAACATTCATTTTGCTCATGAGATTCCTGAATTAACCATTGCAAAAACAAAATTTGTATCATCGAATTAAACATTTAAAACCCTTTTTTTACAACAAGGGAGCCTTTAATTTTCAAAATCATTTTTTAAAACGGTTTAAGAACATACAAATGATTTTTATACATGATTTTTATCGTTAGTGACAATTGATACACTCTATATATAAATATAGATGTCCGCTGCGCGTGGTGGTTTGAAATATGTCGCGCGTGCTTTAAAGGCCCTCTTATACACTTATATCATAATATACTATTATTTCATGCACCTAAATGTATTACCATCTGTATATGCAAAAACGACTTAAAATTAAGTAAACGCATTTCATTATTATTTCTCTGTAGTTATACATATTTTCCCTGGTGGATAGAATATTACAACTATAACTAAACTTATAAGCTAAAAACTATATAATACTGACTGAAAGGAGTCCTTACTATATGTGTGTAAAATTATTTAACAAATTGCCACTCTCAGTTAAGAACATTACCAATGTAAAAACATTTAAGAGAACTTTAAAAGAGATACTAATTGATATGGAACCATATAGTATGTTCAATTACTTAAATTTTAGTTTTTAGAATATTTTTTTTTTGTATTTTCTTTGACGTCATTTCATTTTATATATGTATGTTGTAATACGTGTGTGATCTGAAATAAAGGAGTATTATTATTATTATTATTATATATCGAATTCAATCGTCAAAGCAAACAATCAAAACAAGAATGCAAACCTAGGTCAGTCGGCAAATACAAAGTTTCTGCATTATAGTTCAAACTCTTTTTTGCTGATAATACTTCTAAGGCAATGTGTTGTGTATCTCTTAGGAGCCAGATAGCCAAAATATCAGAGTTTTATCCACAATACCGAAGTACATTCTAGTACATGCTAGAATTACATTTGCCTTAAAACTTCTTCTTTTATAGTGCGGGCTAAAGCTATCAACCATCTAGTTTGTAGTCGTTGGCTGATCTTCCTATGTATGGGTGGGTACCTCCTGAAATAAACTACATTTTTTAAATATTCGATATTTTCAGAAATCGGGTTTTACTTTATGTATCGAGTAATAGTTTCAAATCAAATATATTACAAGTTTACAGATGTACATCCTTACTCACGTCAACAAAATGTCATTTCAGCTAAGAAACATACACATAGTTAAAACACTAGTTCTAATAATAAATGAATACATTAAATACTACGTTCAGTCTTTCTACATAAGCAACAATCACTGTTAAAAGACTTATTCGAATACAACATATATAAAATTCATTAAAATCACCAAATACAATACATTACACAGATATCACAGGTTCATTCAGGAATTCATCCACAGAAAAACAAGCTTTTCTTATGAGATACTTTTTCAGCTTAAACCCAAACAAACGTTCAGGCAAGAGTTTGGTTGATTCATGTAGTCTGTTGTAAAGGACTGGACAGTAGTAATTCACAGATATGCGCGATCTAAGGAGCCTGTGAAACTGTACCCTAAGATCAGTTCCATGTCTGACATTATAAGAATGGTATGATGCTTTTCTGTTGTACATATCCTGGTTTTTATGACAATAGAGAAGACATTCATATATATATATATATATATATCTACAAGGGAGGGTTAGAATATTGAGGTTAATATAACTTTCCTTGACGTCGTCCCTATAACCCTGTCCTGCTATGATACGTACCGCTTTTCTTTGCAAGGCGAAGATGCGTTTGGCTTGCGGCGCATGAAGTACTTAATAGTGGGATTGCATAAATGATAATTATTTATATAAACAGGAAATTAACAAATTTAATATTTTCACGAAAAACAGTCTTTATTGCGGCCCATTTTAAGAAAAATATAGTATTTTAAGTAAAAATACATTTATGACCAAATAGGAAATCAGGGAACTTCAAAGTCAAGTCAAAGTCAAAGTCAAAAATAGCTTTATTGATTCAAGTTTATACAACTTATGATCAAAGCATCTTAACCTAAGTACAGATGGTCCATAAAAAACCACCAATAATCATAAAATAACACATAAAAGTGATTTAAAATCTGTAAAAGGCATAATTAAAATATTTTAAAATATAACCCAATAAACATTACCTACTCTAAATATTTAAAAAAAAATAAAAATAAAAAAAATTATTTTTTTATTTTATTTTTTGTTTTTTATTTATTTTTTTTGTGCTTTACCACAAACTCCGGAATAGTACCTAGGGTAAAAATAAATAAAACGAGTAGGTATTTTAGTACTTTTTATGCATTTCTTAGCACAATATAAGCGAATGTTGAATTCAAATGTAAAACTCCTCGTAAAACTCTTTAAATGCCTGAGGCTAAATAAACATAAACAAAAATTGATGAGATACAAAATTTTAAACACAAAAAAAAAACAACACATATCTACTATTTAACGAAAGCAGTCTTTAACGAACTTACATGGAAATTTATGTACTTAATTACACTCATATTAAAACTAATTTAATCACAAACGTTAGCAAGACTAAATAAATAAAATAGAAACATGGAAGACTTTGACAAATATAGTTGGTATGGTATGGTAGAGGGGTCTCTCGGCAAGATTTGCCTTTCAACACGTCGACCACAATTGACCTTTAAGCTTTTGTAGATCTCCAGGTATCATAAGAGCACTTTCGAGATACCTCAATCTTTGGCGAGCCAGTGCCTGATATTCACAGAGTAGCTGTTCTGACGTGCAGTCCCAGTTTGGCAGAATCTGCATTGTTAAGTGGTTTTCCCCATTTTCTTGAGGTGGTACCTCCAGAGGCCATATCTAGTGAGAAGGTCTACGACCAGTTTTATCTCATTTTTTGGTAGCTTGAGAAGCTTTCTTGTGTAATTAGGTGAGTGAGAGATGTCTTTTGGCCTGTCTTTATTGGCCCAATATGTCAGAGATGGCTATATCGATAACATTTAGTTCTTCACTTTTTTATGCACTCTTTCTTTTTCATATATTATATACCTAGGCCCTATATTTTGAACAATATTACATTTATTTTGCAATCTTAGTTAAAGATGTATTTAATTTCAGAGACTTCATTTCCTTTAGTATTAATGCTATATTAAATCTTCAGCTATGGAATGCTTTTGGGTTCAACTCAATAGTGTGTGATTTTCCATTTTTCAATTTTATAGAAAGTATGATGTTAGGCACTACTCTGGTTACCAGCGATCTGTAGAGTAAGCTAATGTCTATTCGCCATTTGATGCTGGCCACATTTTGAAAATAATCATAATGTGGAGCAAAAAAAGTATCTACAAGTTCCTTTCGATTATTCACAAAAGGTAGGTTGGTTGTAAATTCATTCGAGAACCCAAGTTCCAGTAATGTACTAAGGAAATCTTTATCAGTACTATATATAAACAATTTGATCATTGCAATATAGATGCTTAAAAGTTCGTAGAGTTGTTCCATATGTATATTCTTTTCGGCAGACAACTTTTCTAATGGCTTAACAAGATACTGAGGTTTTGGCTGCAAGGCAACTAAAGCCATTTTAATGATTTTTCCAGTGTATTCATTTGGAAAATCTTCCACGAAGCTTACAGTAGATTTTGTTATTTCCCGTAAATTCATTTCAGTATTGTGTCTTATTTTTATTTTTGATCACATCACATGTTATGTGATTGTGTTTATTATTGTTTTATGTTCTGCTTGAAAGATGGTAGGAGTGTTTCCTAAGTGCAGTTTCAAACCAAGTTATAGTTATTTAAGCAAAATTTCTACAATATTCATTTAGGTATTTTAATCAGAAATTAAGAAAAATGAGTCAAAAATAGGAACCCAAGTCGGTGAAACCTCGGATGAAACTGTGAACAATCCAGGAAATGGTCAATTTACCGTTATTATTTTCATAAACCGACCAGCAAAATATTTTGGCTTTCCTAGAAGTTAACAAGTACCCAAAACAATCGGAAGTTCACATATATCGTAAGCACGGCCGTACGTATTGATTTTAATTTCTTTTTAAGTCTTTATAAAGTTTTTTTTATATTGACCACATCTAATTTGTTCACATTAAATACTCCGGTTCCACTTAATTTTAAAAGGGCTTCAGTTTGAGAAATTTCATTTTGTATTTAAATTGGCAACTGTTTCTAGTATTCTGCCAACAGGCCAATCTTTTTTGTATTAACCAGCGTAATAGTGTTCTTCCACAATAGTAGCCTCGCGGTTACTTTGATTATTCGAAATATTTTTATAAGAATTATTGTCTGAAAAGGTTTCGGTATCAGTTGAATCATCCAAACTAAAAATTTCTGTTTCCGAATGTATGCTCAACATTTTTAACCTTACGGGAGATCTTTCGCTTAACTTTCTTTATAGAGTTTTGGCGAGAGTTTTGGTTTTTGGGCATTAAGCATTTCCAGGGCATCATCGGTCTCATTCCTAGAAATATTCAGTTGTACAGGGTTATTCATTATAAATGGACACCCTATCTATTTAAAAAATATAAAATACTTAGTCTGCCATGCTTATATATTCTATAACTTTTATTACATATTCAAAACAAGGAATACAGACTCCCAAAAAATGAAAACATTCACAACCACGAAACCAGGGGTGGACAAGAGATACACCTGCCATACTCCAGACTCAGCACCTGCCAAAATTCACCAATGTTCATTGGAATAAAATGCTATAGCAAAGCAAAAAACATTATTAGAAATGGAAAATTTAAAAAAATCGAGAATTGCCTAAGAGACTTTCTTATCGAGAAGTGTTTTTATACAGTTGAAGAATTCTCGTGCTTCTAACAACACTGCAAGTTGCGACTATTTTCAAGTATTTGTTATATGTTTTTAATCGAACAAGTGTGTCAAACCTGTATAAACTGAATGTGTATTTTATTATTCGTATATTGTCATGTAATTCTTATTATACATAAATATTTTTTGACTAGTCTGATAAGTTACGTTGTGAACTTTAGATGAATAAATGTTTTTTGACTTTTTTTTGGCCCCCTTAACTGGTTATTTTTAAAGATTGACAGCTAATTTTTTATCGACTTGTAGGTAATCATCTTAATTCTTTTATTAGTTATGAAAATGTTATACAGGGTGTCCCATAAGCAAACCCCAATATAGTTATATTTTTAAAATGGAACTCCCTGTATATTATTGCATTTTTAGATTCTACTTAATATTCTAAGCATATTTTATGTATGATATTATACCTTTAGAGTTAATAGTTTCACAGCTATAAACAGTTGAAAATCGGTACTTTGGCTACTTTTCACCTTGGTAGCAAGAAGATCATTAGAGATGGAGTAAAATGAACTTCACATTCCTATCTTAACTTTTCAAGAGCTACCTGATGGCGCTAACTGGCAGGCGGTACCATGGGTACCAAATCTGGTACCTCGGTAGGTACCATCAGTTAGCACCATCAGATAGCTCTTGAAAAGTTAAGATGGGAATGTGAAATTCATTTTACTCCAATTTTAATGGCCTTCTTGCTACCAAGGTGAAAAGTCGCCAAAGTATCGATTTTCAACCGTTTATAGCTGTGAAACTACTAACTCTAGGGGTATAACATCATACATAAATTATGCTTAGAATTTTAAGTAGAATCCAAAAATGCAATAATATTCCATTTAAAAAATTTAACTTTTTATTGGCGTTTACTTTATGGGCACCCCTGTATAATATTTTCATTACTAATAAAAAATTCAATATGATTACCTACAAGTCGATAAAAAAATTAGTTCTCTATCTTTAAAAATAAGCAAGTTAAGGAGGGTGCCCATTTATTTATAATGAATAACCCTGTACGTCGCCCTCATCAGAACGAGTCGCCGAGTGCACTGTGCAGATTGCTTAAAGTTTTAACTGGAAGTTTGGTATTAAGTTGGTATGCAGCTTCATTGCTGTAAATTATTCCCAACGAAACTGAATCACTGTAAGCGTCATTATTACTAACAGAATCCAGGCCAATATTTAGTAGTTTGTCTTTTCATACCGATTTTTGTTCAGTATTTTTTAATTCCCTTGGAAACACAAAATTTTCTTTAAGATCACAATACACTATTTATACAGGGTGTTTCAAAAAACATGCGCCAACGCTCGGCCGGAGATTCATCATCCAAAAATAAGAAAAAAAGTTGATATAAACGTAGGTCCGGAACTGCTTAGTTTTCAAGATACAGGGTGTTGAACATTTAAAAAAAAAATCGGCTTTTTTAAAATATCTTAAATATCCTTTGTCCGACTTTGTTGAAATTTGGCAGCGTTATTAACAGTGATATGGGGCTAATTTTTCTTTAACTAAATTAAAATTATCAAGTCCAGTGGCGTCCCCGAAGGCACCTTGTCGAATATTTTTGTCGAAAAAAATGTACGCCACTAACTTTTTTGCAATTTTTATTCTTTTTTATGATTAAGCCACTAAAAATAATTTTTTTTTGTCTCTTGAGTTATTTTCATATCTTACCTCGTTTTCAAAAGAAAAAATAAAAAGCATATTATTGCATGTTCCTGAACAACAAAACATTCACCAACGCTCGTCGAGAGATTGGCCATCCAAAAATACTAGAAAAAGTTCTAATAAACATTGGTTCACAAACGCTTAGTTTTTGAAATACAGGGCGTTAAAAAAAATCCTAAAAATCTAAAACGTTTTAGGGGTATTTGGTTGAAACTTTGGTAAAATTATGTGATGCATAGATGGTAAATTTTCACCAAACTAAAATACATTTTTTTCCAGCAGAAGCTTACATTTGGGTATACCTATTAATATAATTGTATAAAAATGTGTGACCCGGTGTTTAGTTCCGGGTCACAAATTTTTTTAAAATTTTATCAATACCCAAATGTACAGGGTGTTCACCCATAATGTCCCCCCCTTTAACTTTGTTAATTTTTAAGCTACAAAAAAAATAAAAAAACGAAATTGTAGGGTTTTTTATGTAGTTTTTGCACACGTAAACAAAAAAACAAAAAATTGTATAGTATACAGGGTAGATCAAAAAGAACCATTTTTTTAAATCTAGCCCCGATTTTTCGATTCTACCTAAAATTCTAAGGATTTTTAGTATAACACACTATATGCCTATTCCTAATACTTTAGGAGTTATTGACAGTTGAAGTCGCTATTTTTCAATTATAATAATAATTCTTTAATCATTTTTAAAACAGAACATACAAAATCACTACTCGAAGCAATGAGGTAGAATTGAGGAAACTCAATATTTACACCCCAATGAGTTCAAAAGCTAAACAAAAAGTTATATTCTTAGGTGGCTGTTGCCATAAAAAAATAAAAGAACAAACAAAATAGCGAATTCAACTGTCAATAACTCTTAAAGTATTAGGAATAGGCATATAGTGTGTTATATTAAAAATCCTTAGAATTTTACGTAGAATCGAAAAATCGACTAAAAAATGGGGGCTAGATTTAAAAAAATGTTTCTTTTTGATCTACCCTGTATACTGTACAATTTTTTGTTTTTTCCTTAACGTGTGCAAAACTACATTAAAAACCCTACAATTTTGTTTTTTATTTGTTTTGTAGCTTAAAAATTAACAAAGTTAAAGGGGGGGGGGGGCAATATGGGTGAACACCCTGTACGCTTCTGTTGGAAAAGATGTATTTTAGTTTGGTGAAAAATTACTATCTATGCATCACATAATTTTACCAAAGTTTCAACCAAATATCTCTAAAACATCTTAGATTTTTAGGATTTTTTTTAACACCCTGTCTTTCAAAAACTTAGCGTTTGTGAACCAATGTTTATTAGAACTTCTTCTAGTATTTTTGGATGGCCAATCTCTCGTCGAGCGTTGGTTGGTGCATGTTTTTGTTGTCCAGGGACATGCAATAATATGCTTTATATTTTTTCTTTCGAAAACGAGGTAAGATATGAAAACAACTCAAGAGACAAAAAAAATTATTTTTAGTGGCTTAATCATAAAAAAATATAAAAATTGCAAAAAAGTCAGTGGCGTACATTTTTTTCGACAAAAATATTCGACAAGGTGCCTTCGGGGACGCCACTGGACTTGATAATTTTAATCTAGTTAAAGAAAAATTAGCCCCATATCACTGTAAATAACGCTGCCAGATTTCAACAAAATCGGACAAAGGATATTTAAGATATTTTAAAAAAGCCGATTTTTTTTTAAATGTTCAACACCCTGTATCTTGAAAACTTCCGGACCTACGTTTATATCAACTTTTTTTCTTATTTTTGGATGATGAATCTCCGGCCGAGCGTTGGCGCATGTTTTTTGAAACACCCTGTATAAGAAATTCTATCAATGCGTGACACAAAATCCCTAATACTAAAATTAATCTTAGTTGAAAATGCAGACTATTTCAGTTCGCAATCTTTAGGACATCGAATAGGTAGTTGGGACGTTGCGACATTTGCCTTGCGAATTTTGCATAGTTATTATGTATGCGCAGATTAGATAATTGAACAACATACCATAAAATATCAATCAAAATACCAATAATACCAGACAATTATTACCCAATATTCCAAATATTACGAAAAAATAGCGAAATAATTCCAAAAATACCAAGTCTGAAAACCATCGTTAGCCCCTCGAAACACTCGAACCGAACAACCAACGAGAGAGCATACCAAAGCTTTTTTACAACACTAGCTACCACTTTTGATTCAATACAAGTCGGCCACTCCAATTCAGACAGAAATAATCGTTGTGGGAGGTTTCAATTCTCATTAGGTACACCAACTGGCTAAAACGTCACAACAAGACCGACAACGAAGGTAGAGAAGCTGAAGTATTTGCCATCAGCTGCGGGCTTACTCAACTTGTAGACGAACTCGGCTCTTAGAGAGGGGTGAATTTGCCGCCGTCCTGGATCTTTTTCTAACCACAAATCCTGACCAGTACACAATAATTACAGTTGATCCGCCATTAGGTACTTCCGTCCACAAAGTTGTTACAACGGTTTGTGAGCTGCCACTCCCACATAAGGATCCACCATTGTCATGTAAAATATGGCATTACAACTGTGCAAACTGGGAGGATCTAAGATAGTTCTACCTGGATTTTTCTTGGCTCGACGTCTGCTTTGGCACTGACGGACGATCCGTCAGTCTGTTGCGAAGAGATTACGCAAGTAATCGCCTCGAAGCATACATCCCAAATTCCATCAAGTTACCGTCAAAAGGAAAGCCCTGGTTCGACAGAAGATGCGAAAGAGTCGTAGGTAGCAAACAACAAGCCTACAAATACTGGCAGCAAAATCGGACCGCTGAAACTCGCAGTTATTTTACCGAAGCGAGAAATGCATTCGTGTGATTGACGAAACTAAGGACAAACACCATCAAAGAACTAGGAATAAACTTTGGAATGCCCCAGTGGCTCCAGGAATTTCTGGTCGGTAGCAAAGGCTGTAAGTAATAACTTTACAAAAACGTCTCTACCACCTTTGACTGACGAAAGCGGCCTCACGGCAATTACTCCTGAGCGAAAAGCAAATATGTCGCCGAAACGTTTTCATCGCACTCTAGCTTAAACGTCCCCCATGGCAAGGCTCTCCCCACCATATCCGACATCAACACTACCATGACAGAAATTAAGTTTCACCACCGTGACATTCGTACCGTCTCTGTGCAGCTGGCTTGCCAGTTTCCTTAAGAACCGATCTCTGTACGTTGCAGTTGATGGACACATCTCAGACACATTCACCATTAACGCGGGTGTGCCTCAGGGCGCAATACTTTCACCAACTCTGTTCCTCACCTATATTAATGACCTGCTGACCGAAGCGAATAATCGTGTTTACAGCTTTGCAGATCACAGTAGTTTTGCAATGTCCCAGTGGTTCCAGGAATTTCTGGTCGGTAGCAAAGGCAGTAAGTAACAACTTTACGAAAACGTCTCTCCCACCTTTGACGGACGAACGTGGCATCACGGCGACTACAGCCAAGGAAAAAGCAAGCATGCTCGCTAAAATGTTTTCATCGCACTCTACCTTAGACGTCCCCCAAGGCAAGACTCTCCCCACCATATCGAACATCAACACTACCATGGCAGAAGTCAAGTTTCATCACCATGATATTCGCAAAATACTTAAAGAACTAGATACGCAAAAGGCATCAGGACCGGACGGAATACCTGCCATCGTGCTAAAGAACTGCGCCAACGAACTAACACCCGTTTTTTCCAGGCTTTTTTCTCTTTCTTACGGAAAAGGGATTTACCCATCCTCTTGGAGAGTCGCTCGAGTGCAACCTGTTCTAAAAAAAGGCAAGAAAACCACGCCCTCTAACTATCGCCCAATTGCCCTGCTTCCAATAATCTCCAAAGTCATGGAACGTGTAGTCAACCAGCAACTACTCAAGTACCTTGAGAACAACAGAATAATCAGCGATAATCAATACGGCTTTCGCAAAGAGAGATCGACAGGAGATATATTGGCCTATGTCACTCATATATGGAGTAGGGCAATTGAAAACTACGGAGAGTCTCGAGCGATTGCGTTGGATTTTTCAAAGGCATTCGACAGAGTTTGGCATGACGGACTGCTCAACAAACTGCCGTCCGTTGGACTGCCAGCCGCTCTCTGCAGCTGGCTGGCCAGTTTCCTTAAGAACCGATCCCTACACGTTGCAGTCGATGGACACATTTCGGACACATTCACCATCAACGCGGGCGTGCCTCAGGGCGCAATACTTTCACCAACTCTGTTCCTCATCTATATTAATGACTTGCTGATCGAAACGAATAATCCTGTTTACAGTTTTGCAGATGACAGTACCCTTGTCTCCCACTTTAGATCAGAAAAACCCTTACCAGCGACTGAGACTCACCACCGCAGACAGGAGCAGATTACAGCTATTAATCAAGACCTGGAGAGAGTTCAAACTTGGGGCGACCGAAATTTGGTCCAGCTCAATGCAGCAAAGACCCAAGCAGCAACATTTACCAAGAGGGCCAATACAGCGGGCCCTGACATGATTATGGCAGGATCGACCATTCTTTCATCCTCGTTAATCGGACTGCTGGGTGTCTCGGTCAACAGCAATATGTCATGGCATGACCATGTTGCTAACATCGCAAAATCAGCCTCCCAGAAGCTTGGTGCGCTATTTCGCAACAAAAAACTCTATACACCGCAGCAGTTGCTCTTGCTGTACAAAGCGCAAATAAGACCGTGCTTAGAATATTGCTCACATATCTGGGGTGCCGCACCAAAGCACACCCTAAAGCTGCTGGATTCCATTCAGAAGAGAGCCGTCGGCGACTCGGAGTTGACCCGGAATCTGGACAGTCTGGAACACCGCAGACTTGTGACCGAGATGTCTCTGTTTTACAGATACTTTCACGGCAGATGTTCCCATGATTTGGCCCGCATCATCCCGCCCCTGGCAACTCCTGTCAGACAGTCACGAGAGACGGCAGGAGCGCACCAGTTCGTCGTACAACTAGAAACACCTAGAACATCGCTTTACAAGAACTACTTTGTCTGGCGCACTGCATCACTGTGGTACTCACTTCCAGGACATCTGTTTCCCACTAATTACAACCTACAACTATTCAAGAACCGTGTCAATCAACATCTTCGCACACACACCGCTCGTCGAGCGCGATAGGATCTCCCTTTAATGTGTGTGCCACTGCCATGAAAAAAAAAAAACTTGTCTCCCAGTTTAGATCAAAAAAACTTTTACGAGCGACTGAGACTTATCACCGCAGATTACAACAATAAATCAAGATCTGGAGAAGGTTCGAACCTGGGGCGGCAGCAATTTGGTCCAGTTCGATGCAGCAAAAACACAAGCAGACACCAAGAAAGCCAATACGGCGGGCCCTGCTATCATTATGGCGTCAATCGGCCTACTGGGTGTCTCGGTCAACAGCAATATGTCCTGGCATGACCACGTTGTTAACATCGCAAAATCAGCCTCGCAGAAGCTTGGTGCTCTATTTTACAACAACAAATTTTATGCACCGCAGCAGCTACTCTTGCTCTACAAAGCGCAAATAAGACTCCCAGGACATGTTTTCTCCTAATTATAACCTACAACTATTCAAGAACCGTGTCAATCAACATCTTCGGGCAGACACCGCTCTTCGAGTGCCATAGGATCTTCCTTTGGTGTGTGCCTCTGTCATAAAAAAAATTCGAAAACTATTTGATAGAGTGGTTGATAGCATCCTAATTAAGAAGCTTATTTACTGAAGTGGTTTAAAAGGTATCTTTAGGCTATGTTTCAGATGGTAAAGGTAAACAATATAATTTCTAAAAAATAATGGTTTGCCCCCTCTATTATTTTTTCTAGTATATTAATGATATTCAGAATTTCATAGTAAATTGTGA
The DNA here is from genome assembly GCA_016904865.1 of Pissodes strobi. Lineage (NCBI taxonomy): Eukaryota > Metazoa > Arthropoda > Insecta > Coleoptera > Curculionidae > Pissodes > Pissodes strobi. Next base: position 25,105 of record JAEQML010057108.1, read on the forward strand.
TAAACTGTTAGATGCAGATCTTAGTGCTATGAAGCTAAATATAAACGGATGTAGAGTAATGCAATTTTATGGAATAAAGAATGTAATTGACCTTAATTATCATGTTGGCAATGAGAGTTTGGAATAGGCTCCAGTGATTAAGGAATGATGTTAATTATATATAATTATATCACTAATAAAGCATTGAAGACTTTGAGATTCGTAAAAAAAAAACTTACAGGATGACAATGATTTAAATGGTTTCACGATATTTTATTGCTCTTATATCAAATCTATCTACCCTGGAATATGCTGGTCAGATCTAGTTATCGCATTATAAAGCCAACATTGGTACTGTAGAAAGTTGAGTCATCTGCAAACAGTGTTTTGTAAGAAGTTATAATAGGAGGGTTTTCCAGAAGGATGCCATGAGACATACAATCAAATGCCTTGGTCAAGTCCAAGCAGGAAATATAGGTGTCGAACCTCGCAAAGCTACCTAAAACATGACTGCTGAGAGACTGAATAGTTAAGGTTGTGGGTTTTCTATTTCTGCAACTATACTGTTGTTGAAAGAGAAGGTTATTATTTTCAAAGAAACCATTAATTTGTAATTTCAGGATGCACTCAGAATCCTCTACTGAACTTGTGTTTATATATGGCCACACCTTAGCTATTTTTAGGGCTTCTATAGCTTGATTTATAAGCTTAGTTAAAGGATAGATGATAAAATATTTTTTTGATTTTATGATGTTAGTGTTTTTTTTTTCGTAGTAGTTACTACTTTTTCTATCATTCAATTGAGATAATAGTTCCTAACATCAATATAGGAAACATACTGAAAACTGAAAGAGGTGTCTCTATTTGTATTTACGTTCTGAAGATAATCGGAGAAAGGAGTAGGCGCTGTCGGCAAGCCAGCTATTGTTTCAAGGGATACAAAGTAATCATTGAGACGTTAAGCATTCAAGTTTAAAGGGACATTGGATTGCCTGCTTGGTTGACTATTTCTGAATATTTACCACATATATGCATGGGGGTTATTTGACTGGACAGTTTTTTTAGCAACTGAGATATGTCACTTCTATATCTTTTCAGATAGTCTGAAATAGTATATTTGGGTACCAATAAGAGGTCGGGTCTACTGAGAGAAACCGGAAGATTCAGCATTTCACGCATATCCCTTAGGTGGTCATTAAATCAATTCACTTTGAAGATCAGTCTCTTTATGTCAACGAGCTTTGACGAGAGGAAAATAAGAAAGAATTGCTTCACTAATGATGCTCAGAATTGAGTTAAATTTATCCTCAATACTCTCAGTATTAACCAAAAATTCCAGGTGTTATGTTCGACAGTGATATAGACCCAAGTTGGACTAAAATTAATACACATTGAAATTGGCTCATCAGAATTGACACTCGTTTGGAACAGAATAGCATCATGGTCAGAGAGGAATTACAGGAGCACTTTTCTGCATGAAGTCTGGGACTACTGAATGTTGGAGAAGAGGTTGTCTAAATAAGCATCACCCTTCGTTTTAAAGTGCACGGCACCACAGAGGTCATATTAGCTACGAATATTGAAAATAGTTGTCGTTTTAGATCACAATTTACTAGTGAACTGATCACCTTAGTGACAGCAGACAGAGACATGTTTGATATTATTAAATACTAGTTTCAGCTGGACACAGATTTAATTTATACTTCAGTCGATGACCTGCTGTGACACTTCTATAGCAGGTGATTCGCGTGATACACCAATGCTCAAATTCAAATTGATAAAATCAGTTAGTTCTGCCATATCGCCAAAGGAATCATGAAAACCAGAAAGTTTACAGATAGTTTCAAAATTTTTATCTGTCATGGAATATTAGCCTGAAGTTCTGTATTTTGCTTTTAATACTTTTCTAAGCGATATATACAGCTAAGGGAAAAATGTTTCGGCTACTGTTGTTCATGATATAGATCTAGAATGAGTATGTGTCATTATGGATCAGAAAAGAAATTAAATTCCATGAAGTTTGATTTTTCTTTGAAAATTTAAATATTTTCGACATTGTTCGATATATTTTGAATTGGGATGATTGTTTGACAAAGAACTTCTCCCAGCTACTGTCATTTACCATCCTTTGTCTTCTGTTCTATTTGTTCGGTACCACTGTCCATTCCAAACCCAATATTTTGAATCAAATGATTTGATGGTATTACAAATCATAACCATGCTGAAGAATTATCGTATTTTTTACGTTATCCAAATGCCAAATAGCATTACATTTTTGATATCTCAGAAGACCTCATTATCTGAAAAATAGCCAAATATATGCAAATAAAGTATGCATCTTGTGATTTGTACCGGGTTCTGCGGTTTGCCATTTTTCAGAAGCCAACATTATTTGAAATAAATAAATTTGTACCAATTCTATTGTTTAAACGAATATTGTGCTATTTAAATAAGTGTAAGTTTTTGAATAGTATCGAAAAGATGTATAATATACTATACAATAAAAGTTTGACTCTAGAACTGTGTTTATTAACATATATCATGAAATATAAGTTAACTGTATTTGGATCATTTGATATATTTTTATTTAGTGAGATTATTTAGAAAGATCAATATTTTAATGTGCGTCATTTAAATTTCGCGCCTCTTAAAAAAGCACACACATACAGAAACAAAGTTTTGGTTTGTTAATCAGTGCTATTTATTGCCAAGCGATTCATACATACTAGCAGTAACACAGTTATTGTTATGTTCTTCCAAAGCTGAAACTGAACAAAATTTATTACTATGTTTTTAAAGTTGGTCTACTGTGTGGAAATGATTAGTGGACGAGTAATTGATTGCCGTTTTTTAGGAAGAGGTGGCCTATGTTCTATAACATTAAGTGAACCCCTTTTGAAGTTGAGACCAAGAAAGGATCTAGTTGAAACCCTTCTTCACGAGATGATACATGCCTATCTGTTTGTCACAAACAACAATCGAGACAGAGATGGACATGGGCCAGAGTTCCATAAGCACATGTATAGGATAAACGCTGAGGCTGGTTGGTTTAATAATTTTAAGCTTTAAAATAGATTTCCCATAGCTTGTTTTGCTAAAGTCCAATTTTCTGTGGGAAATTAATGACAATATATTATTATTTCTTTATTTATAGTATCATCAGCCTACAATACCAATTATAGATACAATAATTTACTAAGTTGGGGTTTGAAATCTTAAAACACAGTTTTATCCACAATACCGAAACACAATTTACACACTTTACGCGCGTTTCAATAACCATGTTAGCATAATTAGGATATGATTAAAATCGTTTTTTAATCTACCTACTCTCAGCCTAAATTATTTGCTTAATCAAGTGAAACTGAAAAGGAAGCAATCCTGGGAACTCTAGGTATGCCCGATCAACCAGTACAGAGAATTATAGGGGATAGGCCCTGTATCTTTATTTAAATTATTTTTACATTTAGTAATTTCCATACTTTCGTATGTGTCTGATAGATATTCTATGAATTAATTTTAAATTGTTAATTGCTATTCTGAGACTATTTTCAAAAGCAAGTGTTTAAATGTGGTATGTGTAACTAAAAATTATTTGTTAATTCATTCATATACAATTTTTGTCTGTATTGAAAAGACAGAAGCGTTACTAAATCTAAAATCAAGTGCTTAATTTTAGCAAAAACTAATTACGATTAAATACTTCCAAAATAATTAGATTGGTAAAACAAATTAAAGTTTCAAGCTCTTAAAAATGGTTGAATCAACAAGGATTCTTATAAAAGTAAGAATATTTTACAGAATGCACTTAGGTATGTATACTTCCAACTATTTACGAAAAAACTTAAAATCGCAAATAAATAAATAAATAAATTCGGGCAAAGTTGCGTAATTAAGTGTTCAATAAAATGGTGATATTTTCCTAGATGTTCCAAATAAACGAACATTTTTAATTTCGTGTTGGTTTTTCCACTATTTGAAGAGATAATGCAAAGTCAAGGTTTTCAACGTCACTTTTTCTCTGCAGATTTAATACCCCAAGTTCTGCCTGAACAACCATCATCAATATTTACTACTTAATATTTGTTTAAGTATGATACATATTTGACGTGTTATGAGGGCAAATGCTATTGAAAAGCTGATTAAAAATCAAGAGATACCTATTTAAAGAATATATACTTATTTGATAATATAAAATAAAAATAGGTTAAATTTTTAAGAATTTTGCAACAAAAATTAAAATACTATTTAGGATTACCTATTGGCAGTGCATTTGCTGTTGATATAACCCGAGTATAACAAACCAACGAGTAGCGACATAAAGCGTCGGCACCTTTGATGTTCAAGGGACCGATTCCGGCAGAGCCGATGACAGTTGGACACCATATTTGTAAACTGCCCAAACTCTCAAACCATGAAGTGGCTCGAAAGGAAGCGACTCTGTGACTACACTATAAAAAACTTGAAGTGGAAAATTGCTCGTTTCATATTTGAATCTGACTCAGTAAAATTTAAAGCTCTTCTAGAATTAGTGGTTTTCCTACTTGTTATCACCCTTGTCGATAATAAGTTCTGAAAGCTTTCATCATAAAAATATATATTACTTATATTTCTTCTACGATTTGTTGATAAAGGAATCTCAATATTTTCTTGGAATTTTATTTAAATAATTACTTTCCTTTAGTGAGGGTGCGTTGGGAGAAAAATAAACCCACGTATTTCATTTATCATGTTACTAAGTTGCTGTGTCAATTTTTAACCTAAATAAAGCACTTTGAGCTTACACGCGCCTGGTTTGGAAGTTATTGAAGAGGTGTAGCAGAGGTTTTTGATAGGTAGTAGAGCTAGGTTGTACGACGCTTTCAGCGGTTCTCAAATAGACATTTCTTATTATACTAGTTTCAGCAACTTCTTGTTAATATTAATAGTACTCCATTTCTTTAAATTTCGATGTTATATTTACAAAAGTATTGGGTAAATGTTTTGAACCTTTGAGACGTGGAGAAAAATTAAAACTTGCAACAGCGCAAACAAAAAGTCTTTATTAATTAACTGTTATCAGTACGCTGAGGAGTTGTACGTCAGGAGTACTTACTTACCCCATTTATCTTAAGGGATTTTAACCCTTACACCGACTCTTATGAAGGCAATGTTGTTAAATTATTAATTTGAATAAAAGACAACAATTTTCACTAGTCTAACAATGTTTATTAATCAAAGGTTATTGAAAGTAATTTTGCGGCGTAGATTTCGGCAGAAATGGAACTAAAAATGTTTAATAAACAAATTTAGACATACGGGTACATACCAAAAATAAAATATTAACATATAAAGGCAATACTAAGTAATCCCAGGGAGGGATGACTGACTATGTCCTCTATCAGGAATGGCTCGAAAAAAAAAACTATTACTGACTGATGGTCTAACATTAGCAGCCTCCCTTGTTTAAAAGTAAGATAGCACCAACTCTTCATTCCTGCCGACCTTGTTCGATCCTCCTCCGTCTCGGTACTCTATTTACACTGTTAACAGATATACTCTGTAAAAATCCTAGCAGAAGCATTTAAAGGGATAATATTTGAACAGTCTTTCCAAGGATATGAACTTCGGTTAACTTAACAGAATCTAGGACTCAATACTGACCACGTAATGCCAATGCTTTTAATTATTTATAGTTAAAGGTCGCTGTGCATTACATTTATTATTATATAATTATACTTGTTTCTTTGCACTGTGGTGTTTTTCCGGAACTTTGGAAAAGTAGCTTCTTAAAACCTATCTTTAAATCTGGAAGTAGAGAAAATGTGGAAAACTACAGGGCCGTCTGTACCCAGTCAGAAATCCCGAAGCTGTTAGATCGGTTGGTGACTGAATTACTATCTTGGGATTGAAAGAACCTTGTAAACCCCGAACAACATGGCTTTTCACATGGCAAATCTACTTGCACTAACCTCTTACTGTATGAGAACTACCTAATTTCTGCGATGGAGAGAGGGCTGCAGGTGGACTCTATATATTGCGACTTTTCTAAAGCTTTCGATAGGGTCGACCACAGCCTTCTCACCATCAAGCTGAGGGCCATGGGAATCAGCGATCCTCTCTTGTCATGGATTCGGAGTTTTATAACTGATAGGGTGCAAGCTGTCAAATATGCTGGCAGTGTTTCAAAGGAGATTGAGGTTCCTTCAGGGTTCCCATTGTGGGCCCATTCTATTCAATCTCTTTGTGAGTGACGTGGGAGACTTTATAGGGAATAGCTCATACTTGGCCTTTGCTGATGATTTGAAGATCTTTCGATCGATTGATTGTATAGATGATGCATTACTTCTACAGCAAGACATTGATAACTTTTCTGATTGGTGTCAGCTCAATAAAATGCAGTTAAATGTCAACAAGTGTTGCAAGATCTCGTTTTCACGTCTCTTGGAACCTTACAATTTTGAATACAAAGTAAACAACAACACTCTTAAGATTGTGAATAACATTCGAGATTTGGGTGTACAGTTTGATGGCAAGCTACAGTTTTCTTCTCATATAAATGTTATTGTATCAAAGGCACTTAACATGTTGGGCTTTATTACTCGTTCATCGAAAGAATTTAATATTCTCACACTGAAAATACTGTACTGTAGTTTGGTCAGATCAAATCTGGAGTATTGCTCGGTTGTATGGAACCCTCATTACATGGTCTACTCAAAGAGCATCGAGAGTGTGCAGAACAGGTTTTTAAGAGTGGTTGCCTATAGATGGGGATTGTTGGGCGACGAAGACGTCTACTCGACTGTCAGGCGACGTTTGGGCCTTGGCACCTTGGAGAATAGAAGACTTATTGGGGACCTATCATTTATTTTTAAAATTTTGAATGGGTGTATTGATTGCCCAGAATTACTGGGTCTATTTAATCTGAGTGTACCCGATCGTAGGGGTAGAAACACAGAAGTGTTTCACGTGCCCTTTCATCATACTAATTATGGCTTAAATGAACCAATCACAAGGTTGCTTAGGGCTGCTAATCTTTATTCTAATGAATTGGACCTATTTATTTGTCCATCAATCAAAAAGTTTAAAACCTCTTTAAATAAACTGCTGACGCTGTGATTGGGTTGTTCTAATTTATTTTTGGTTTTAATGGCACATTGAGTGAGACTGAATATCTGTAAAACTATATAACTGAATATTTATGAGCTTGTTTTTTAAATATTAGATAAAATGTTGGATACGTTGAAAGATAAATAAATAAATAAATAAATAAATAAATACTTACATATACTAATAAGACATAACGAAAATATAATGCTTACAATAAATTAGTGGTTGCTATCATATAAACAATACTAGTTTTAAACCATACAAAAATAAATATGAGAACAATATTACTCAAAGCTATGAGCACAAATTATCAATCCTATATCTAGATCAAGTAGCTTAAAAAAATTGCTAATACCCTTTTGCTTAAAGAGAACACACACAGCTCTAAACGCTACTATTTACATACATACATACATAAGTTTCCATAAATCAGAGTAAATTATTATGAAATGAAAAATGCAATAATTTTTATCAACTATACATGTGATAGGATTTTCAATTTCCGAATACCTTTTTATCAGAACTATTACATTTGAGATGTCTATTATTAAATTTAAAAGA